>WNWK01007451.1:0-94036 GCA_009830355.1 Cherax destructor | reverse complement strand
ACGACAAGGTCCTTTATGCCTAGAAGACAAACAGAATGCAGATGTTTATACACAGACTTTCAAAACCCTTTTGGGAAAAATTGTGACCATGGTGTAATAGCACACAAAATGCGTGATAAAGGAATAACAGGAAAAGTTGGTAGATGGATCTATAATTTCCTAACAAGTAGAACACAAAGAGTAGTAGTCAACAGAGTAAAGTCTGAGGCGGCTACAGTGAAAAGCTCTGTTCCACAAGGCACAGTACTCGCTCCCATTCTATTCCTCATCCTCATTTCTGACATAGAGATGTAAGGCGTAGCTCCGTGTCTTCCTTTGCGGATGACACCCTTATTGCCATGGCAGTGACCTCCATTGAAGACACTGCGGACATCAACCAAATCTTCAAATGGGCCACTCAAAACAATATGAAGTTCAACGAGAAGAAATTTCAACTACTCAGATACGGAAAACTTGAGGAAATAAAAAATGTATCATGGTATACTACAAATTCTAACCGTACAATAGAGCGAAAAAGAATTGTGAAGGACTTGGGAGTGATAATGTATGAGGATTTCGACTTGAAAGACCACAACAATGTATCTACCTCATCAGCTAGGAAAATGATAGGATGGATAATGGATAATGAGGGACGCCAAGCCCATGATGACACTCTTCAAATCACTTGTTCTCTCTAGGCTGGAATACTGCTGTACTCTAACAGCCCCCTTCAAGGCTGGCGACATTGCAGACCTGGAGAGTGTACAAAGAACTTTCACAGCACACATAAGTATGGTAAAGCACCTAAATTACTGGGAACTGTTGAAGGTCCTTGATCTGTATTCCCTGGAACGCAGGCGAGAGAGATGCATGATAATATACACTTGGAAGGTCCTGGAGGGATTGGTACCAAACCTGCACACGAAAATCACTCCCTATGAAAGCAAAAGACTCGGCGGGAGATGCAACATTCCCCCGATGAAAAGCAGGGGCGCCACGAGTACACTGAGAGACAACACCATAAGTGTCCGGGGCCCAAGACTGTTCAACTGCCTCCCAGCATACATTAGGGGGATTGCCAATAGACCCCTGGCAGTTTTCAAGAAAGGCACTGGACAGGCACCTAAAGTCAGTACCTGACTGGCCAGCATTAACAGCCTGGTTGATCAGACCCTGATCCACCATGAGGCCTGGTCTCAGACCGAGCCGCGGGGGCGTTGACCCCTGAAAGTCTCTCCAGGTAAACATTGATCTTTCACAGGCCTTTGTGCTATTTTCTGGTTTGCTGTAGGCATGTCGCATTTATAGCTTTGTTTATT
Source organism: Cherax destructor (assembly GCA_009830355.1). NCBI lineage: Eukaryota > Metazoa > Arthropoda > Malacostraca > Decapoda > Parastacidae > Cherax > Cherax destructor. The sequence goes on along the minus strand of WNWK01007451.1, from coordinate 92,738 downwards.
CTGACTTTTCGAACATCATGTGATCTATTCCTTGAGAATAGCTCAAAACTATGACGAAATATCCATATTTAAGGTCAAAATCACACTTACCACTCATGCCAAAGAGAGCTAGTGCAACTGTGCACATTGATACATCATAATAACATAGAATTGGGATAACGAGTAGAGGTATACATAGTGAAGAGATATTCATTAGGTATTTGAGTTTGAGGCGAGTAAGTTACTTGCCCAACTAAGATAAATAGAAAGGTTCATTAAACCTTGGTAATGGAAATAAGCTGTTTGGTATGGTGACCAAGTTTCCTTATTATTTCACACAAGTGGCAAACTTCCATAACTGGCGAGACATCCACTCTCATAAGAGGCTGAATAAAATACTACTTGGTAATTTTTGCCCACGTTTTTTGCCAATGTTTTTCTAGTGTCCAAATATTTTTGCCAATGTTTTCTTAGTGACCTTACATTACCTTATTTCTCCTCTTTAGAACAAATATAAAATATTTCATTAACATTGCTTCTCTATACCTGGTAACGAATCCATTCTCAATGGTAAGCCGAAACGGGTCGTTATTACGAACACAGATAAGAATGGCCTGTGAGACCTGGTCGTAATGGGAATATAGAGCAAACAAAACTCAGCAGCAGACTATTAAATAGATTGGCCTTCAAATGATATATACAAGTATGTACAATATGTACAGATAGAATAGTAAGTGTACACCACGATGACACATGGCAAAGCAGAAGCCAGAGAGAGAGTGCACCGTACTCAACCAGCAGGTAGGCAAGTCTGCCAATGTTTACCGCAAGTGAACCACGTTGCTTCAGCTTTGCCGGGCTTGCCTGTGATTGGCCAATGGATCAAGATACTGATTTAACGACGGGTACCATATCGATCGTTAAACCCTTAGCACCCGGTTCGGTGGTTGGGAGGCAGCCTATATGGGAGTGTGACACACGCCGAATAAGTTTTAACATATTTTTTGCATGACACAGCCGTATACCAAAAGTTGTACTATTATTTATCACTTCCGCTTCTGATATGAGTGTTCATGAGCAGATGCAAGTTGTCGTGTCAGTGCTTTATTATTACAGCGCAGCAGGTGCCGGAGGTCTGGGAGATATTACCTTCACAGAGAACGAGACCTGCGGGATGGGTCTCTATGTGCGGGAGACGCGGCCGCATATGAGTCCCACTACACAGATGCCCTCTAGTTTTAATTCACTATCTTGAGTTTATTCATTAATTTCATGCTTCATTGCCTGTGTAATATACAGTGACCTTGTCACAGTTACCTTTAACAATAGCTCCACACCTGAGTCTTTTACTTATTCCAGAACCTTTAATGTGAGAACTAAAGGTGACTCACATACTGTTCTCAAACGTTAACACACCATTTCCCACTAGAAATTGAATGTCATGAATGGGAAATTTACTAGAGAGCGCCATATACATATAACCTGTGAGAAACTTGCTGTATGCACAGACACAGCTGTATCCTCGCTGTAGGCTTCCAGCAAAATGTTAACCCCAGTACAGTATATGTGAACCACTGCGCTAAGAATGACAATCAGGGGGAATATGCTTTAGTTAGTGGCTCAGAATGTTCTGCAGCAACCCGTGAGGTGCGCTAAAACGTTCCCATCGCAGCTTTAACTATTTCACAGTCGGTGCGTATACCCAGGCTGTCAATATCAGCCGTCACGACAGGAAACATTATTTTTCCATTGACTGATAACTTCCCCTAGCCAATGAGTCTCCTCTACCGCCTAACATCTGCTCATTTTACATTCTGAAACATTGAGGGCATCATGCCTTCTGAGAACCCTGATATTGGGGGGGGGGTGTATTTAAGTCTGGCTTCGTGGTGAGTCACTAGTCGCCTGGTGATACATGTCTACACTGGTGCTGGCTCATAGTGATACATGTCTACACTGGTGCTAACTCATGGTGATACATGTCTACACTGGTGCTGGCTCATGGTGATACATGTCTACACTGGTGCTGGCTCATGGTGATACATGTCTACACGACTGGTGCTGGCTCATGGTGATACATGTCTACACTGGTGCTGGCTCATGGTGATACATGTCTACACTGGTGCTGGCTCATGGTGATACATGTCTACACTGGTGCTAGCTCATGGTGATACATGTCTACACGACTGGTGCTGGTTCATGGTGATACATGTCTACACTGGTGCTGGCTCATGGTTATACAAGTCTACACTGGTGCTGGCTCATGGTGATACATGTCTACACGACTGGTGCTTGCTCAAGGTGATACATGTCTACACTGGTGCTGGCTCATGGTGATACATGTCTACACTGGTGCTGGCTCATGGTGATACATGTCTACACTGGTGCTGGCTCATGGTGATAAATGTCTACACGACTGGTGCTGGCTCATGGTGATACATGTCTACACTGGTGCTGGCTCATGTGATACATGTCTACACATGGTGCTGGCTCATGGTGATACATGTCTACACTGGTGCTGGCTCATGTGATACATGTCTACACTGGTGCTGGCTCATGGTGATACATGTCTACACTGGTGCTGGCTCATGGTGATACATGTCTACACTGGTGCTGGCTCATGGTGATACATGTCTACACTGGTGCTGGCTCATGGTGATACATGTCTACACTGGTGCTGGCTCATGGTGATACATGTCTACACTGGTGCTGGCTCATGGTGATACATGTCTACACTGGTGCTGGCTCATGGTGATACATGTCTACACTGGTGCTGGCTCATGGTGATACATGTCTACACGACTGGTGCTGGCTCATGGTGATACATGTCTACACGACTGGTGCTGGCTCATGGTGATACATGTCTACACGACTGGTGCTGGCTCATGGTGATACATGTCTACACGACTGGTGCTGGCTCATGGTGATACATGTCTACACGACTGGTGCTGGCTCATGGTGATACATGTCTACACGACTGGTGCTGGCTCATGGTGATACATGTCTACACGACTGGTGCTGGCTCATGGTGATACATGTCTACACTGGTGCTGGCTCATGGTGATACATGTCTACACTGGTGCTGGCTCATGGTGATACATGTCTACACTGGTGCTGGCTCATGGTGATACATGTCTACACGACTGGTGCTGGCTCATGGTGATACATGTCTACACGACTGGTGCTGGCTCATGGTGATACATGTCTACACTGGTGCTGGCTCATGGTGATACATGTCTACACGACTGGTGCTGGCTCATGGTGATACATGTCTACATGACTGGTGCTGGCTCATGGTGATACATGTCTACATGACTGGTGCTGGCTCATGGTGATACATGTCTACACTGGTGCTGGCTCAGGTACATGGCGCTTGTTTGACGTTACTGAAGGAGTGGCCAATCATATGATGGACATTGTAAGTATCGGCCGAATCACCAACCTTTTCGATTGATGAGTATTTCTTTTCTGCTGGATAAGTTTGCTCATACGCAAATACGTTGGCAAGAAAGTCCTTTAACAGGACTAAACTAGCAAATTTGTCGACAGAGCTACCTAGTTCTTCTGCTCGAAGCACCGCAGAAAAGCAGTCGTGTTGCAAATTTTTCCATTGTTGCAATACACAGGTCTTTAGGACAGCAGCCTTTGCGAACTCAAAATCTTGATATTCCTTAGAAAATATTTGGTGGGTGTCCTCTCCCATGCTTTACCACACAGCTGGGTATGAAGCAAGTCTGTCCAAAACTGCTAATAACAGCTCAGCACAGCCACTCCAGTTTCGAATACCTCACGATATTTGCACAGGTCTGCCTCGCTGTGCCTGTGCACCATTGCTGCCAGGTTGTTAATGCTTAATGTAGTGTGCAGTACTTCATCATTCATCCCATTACCATTATCTTTTATATTTCTTTCAAACCTTAGTTTCTATGTGCCAGTGCTCAGCAGCAAGGGCGCTCCTCTCCGCACCAGCAAGGGCGCTCCTCTCCGCACCAGCAAGGGCGCTCCTCTCCGCACCAGCAAGGGCGCTCCTCTCCGCACCAGCAAGGGCGCTCCTGTCCGCACCAGCAAGGGCGCTCCTCTCCGCACCAGCAAGGGCGCTCCTCTCCGCACCTACTGTAAGTGCAGCCTTGGTTCTCTGACCACACCACGGGTGGGTTAACGGTCTGGAGTTTTGAGACTCTGATCGCGGGTTCTAACTCCACCCGTCGTATGGTTTGTTTGCAATCGTGTAATTACGATTTCGTGAGTTTGATTCTCTAACTCCATCGCTAAAGTGAAGTACCTAGTAAGTTGGGAAGACCTTCCTGCTTACTGCCACTGGTGTTCAAACGTTCCTGTTCCTGTCTTTATGTGTTGTCTGCACCATGTTCACATCAAGGTTATCAACAACAACATGACGTGCTCATGTTCACATCAAGGTTATCAACAACAACATGACGTGCTCATGTTCACATCAAGGTTATCACCAACAACATGACGTGCTCATGTTCACATCAAGGTTATCAACAACATGACGTGCTCATGTTCACATCAAGGTTATCACCAACAACATGACGTGCTCATGTTCACATCAAGGTTATCAACAACAACATGACGTGCTCATGTTCACATCAAGGTTATCACCAACAACATGACGTGCTCATGTTCACATCAAGGTTATCAATAACAACATGACGTGCTCATGTTCATATCAAGGTTATCACCATCAACATGACGTGCTCATGTTCACATCAAGGTTATCAACAACAACATGACGTGCTCATGTTCACATCAAGGTTATCAACAACAACATGACGTGCTCATGTTCACATCAAGGTTATCATCAACAACATGACGTGCTCATGTTCACATCAAGGTTATCAACAACAACATGACGTGCTCATGTTCATATCAAGGTTATCACCATCAACATGACGTGCTCATGTTCACATCAAGGTTATCACCATCAACATGACGTGCTCATGTTCACATCAAGGTTATCACCATCAACATGACGTGCTCATGTTCACATCAAGGTTATCACCATCAACATGACGTGCTCATGTTCACATCAAGGTTATCAACAACAACATGACGTGCTCATGTTCACATCAAGGTTATCACCAACAACATGACGTGCTCATGTTCACATCAAGGTTATCAACAACAACATGACGTGCTCATGTTCACATCAAGGTTATCAACAACAACATGACGTGCTCATGTTCACATCAAGGTTATCACCAACAACATGACGTGCTCATGTTCACATCAAGGTTATCAACAACAACATGACGTGCTCATGTTCACATCAAAGTTATCACCAACAACATAACGTGCTCATGTTCACATCAAGGTTATCAACAACAACATGACGTGCTCATGTTCACATCAAGGTTATCACCAACAACATGACGTGTTCATGTTCACATCAAGGTTATCACAACAAATGACGTGCTCATGTTCACATCAAGGTTATCAACAACAACATGACGTGCTCATGTTCACATCAAGTTATCAACAACAACATGACGTGCTCATGTTCACATCAAGGTTATCAACAACAACATGACGTGCTCATGTTCACATCAACGTTATCACAACAACATGACGTGTCATGTTCACATCAAGGTTATCACAACAACATGACGTGCTCATGTTCACATCAAGGTTATCAACAACAACATGACGTGCTCATGTTCACATCAAGCGTTATCACCACAACATGACGTGTTCATGTTCACATCAAGGTTATCAACAACAACATGACGTGCTCATGTTCACATCAAGGTTATCACCAACACATGACGTGTTCATGTCACATCAAGAGTTATCACCAACAACATGACGTGTTCATGTTCAACATCACGTCTATGTTATCAGTTTAACATGACGTGCTATGTTCATCAAGGTTATCAACAACAACAGGGGCTGCTCATGTTCAATCAAGCTTATCACGCTAACATGACAGTGTTCATCGTTCACATCAGGTTATCACACAAATGACGTGCTCATGTTCACATCAAGGTTATCACAACAACATGACGTGCTCATGTTCACATCAAGGTTATCAACAACAACATGACGTGCTCATGTTCACATCAAGGTTATCACCAACAACATGACGTGCTCATGTTCACATCAAGGTTATCAACAACAACATGACGTGCTCATGTTCACATCAAGGTTATCACAACAACATGACGTGCTCATGTTCACATCAAGGTTATCAACAACAACATGACGTGCTCATGTTCACATCAAGGTTATCAACAACAACATGACGTGCTCATGTTCACATCAAGGTTATCAACAACAACATGACGTGCTCATGTTCACATCAAGGTTATCACCAACAACATGACGTGCTCATGTTCACATCAAGGTTATCAACAACAACATGACGTGCTCATGTTCACATCAAGGTTATCAACAACAACATGACGTGCTCATGTTCACATCAAGGTTATCAACAACAACATGACGTGCTCATGTTCACATCAAGGTTATCACAACAACATGACGTGCTCATGTTCACATCAAGGTTATCACCAACAACATGACGTGTCATGTTCACATCAAGGTTATCACCACAACATGACGTGCTCATGTTCACATCAAGGTTATCAACAACAACATGACGTGCTCATGTTCACATCAAGGTTATCACCAACAACATGACGTGCTCATGTTCACATCAAGGTTATCAACAACAACATGACGTGCTCATGTTCACATCAAGGTTATCAACAACAACATGACGTGCTTCATGTTCACATCAAGGTTATCACCAACAACATGACGTGCTCATGTTCACATCAAGGTTATCAACAACAACATGACGTGCTCATGTTCACATCAAGGTTATCAACAACAACATGACGTGCTCATGTTCACATCAAGGTTATCACCAACAACATGACGTGCTCATGTTCACATCAAGGTTATCAACAACAACATGACGTGCTCATGTTCACATCAAGGTTATCACAACAACATGACGTGCTCATGTTCACATCAAGGTTATCAACAACAACATGACGTGCTCATGTTCATCAAGGTTATCACAACAATGACGTGTCATGTTCACATCAAGGTTATCACAACAACATGACGTGCTCATGTTCACATCAAGGTTATCAACAACAACATGACGTGCTCATGTTCAATCAAGGTTATCACAACAACATGACGTGCTCATGTTCACATCAAGGTTATCAACAACAACATGACGTGCTCATGTTCATATCAAAACACCATACTGCTTCATGTTCACATCAAGGTTATCACCACAACATGACGTGTCATGTTCACATCAGGTTATCACCACAACATGACGTGCTCATGTTCACATCAAGTTATCACCACAACATGACGTGCTCATGTTCACATCAAGGTATCAACAACAACATGACGTGCTCATGTTCCATCAAGGTTATCACCAACAACATGACGTGCTCATGTTCACATCAAGGTTATCAACAACAACATGACGTGTCATGTTCATCAAGGTTATCAACACAACATGACGTGCTCATGTTCACATCAAGGTTATCAACAACAACATGACGTGCTCATGTTCACATCAAGGTTATCAACAACAACATGACGTGCTCATGTTCACATCAAGGTTATCACCAACAACATGACGTGTTCATGTTCACATCAAGGTTATCAACAACAACATGACGTGCTCATGTTCACATCAAGGTTATCAACAACAACATGACGTGCTCATGTTAACATCAAGGTTATCAACAACAACATGACGTGCTCATGTTCACATCAAGGTTATCAACAACAACATGACGTGCTCATGTTCACATCAAGGTTATCAACAACAACATGACGTGTTCATGTTCACATCAAGGTTATCAACAACAACATGACGTGTTCATGTTCACATCAAGGTTATCAACAACAACATGACGTGCTCCACCTTTTCAACACCAGGAACTTGAAAACATTTTAAATGATTCTTCTGGTGTGTAACCAGCAGTCACACTCCCTCCAACACTCCCTCCAACACTCCCTCCAACACTCCTTCCAACACTTCCTCCAACCATTACCTCTTTTTTTTTCTCTAGCATTTTTTTTTAAACTATCCTCAAGCAGTGGTCTCACCTGCTCTCTCTCAGTATGTACCCTGTACCTACACATACGGCATGTCCACCTGCTCTCTCAGTATGTACCCTGTACCTAACATACCGCAGTGGTCTCACCTGCTCTCTCTCAGTATGTACCCTGTACCTAACATACCGGCAGTGGTCTCACCTGCTCTCTCTCAGTATGTACCCTGTACCTAACATACCGGCAGTGGTCTTACCTGCTCTCTCTCAGCATGTACCCTGTACCTAACATACCGGCAGTGGTCTCACCTGTTCTCTCTCAGTATGTACCCTGTACCTAACATACCGGCAGTGGTCTCACCTGCTCTCTCTCAGTATGTACCCTGTACCTAACATACCGGCAAACTTGAAATACTACTGAAAAGGGGTCTACCGAAATTTCCTTAAGCCTTCCTCCTAGCATAGTGACTCACCATTGCTTCTCCAGCATAGTGACTGTACTAGGTTACCTGGCACTGAGTGACTACTAGGTTGCCTGCTCCTAGCATGTACTACTTAAGCCTTCCCTAGCATAGTGACTGACTAGGTTAGCCTGCTCCTAGCATAGTGACTGACTAGGTTAAGCCTTGCTCCTAGCATAGTGACTGACTAGGTTTACCTTGTCCTAGAGTGACTAACTAGGTTAGCCTTGCTCCTAGCATAGTGACTAACTAGGTTAAGCCTTGCTCCTAGCATAGTGACTGACTAGGTTAAGCCTTGCTCCTAGCATAGTGACTAACTAGGTTAAGCCTTGGTCCTAGAGTGACTAACTAGGTTAAGCCTTGCTCCTAGCATAGTGACTAACTAGGTTAAGCCTTGCTCCTAGCATAGTGACTGACTAGGTTAAGCCTTGCTCCTAGCATAGTGACTGACTAGGTTAAGCCTTGGTCCTAGAGTGACTAACTAGGTTAAGCCTTGCTCCTAGCATAGTGACTAACTAGGTTAAGCCTTGCTCCTAGCATAGTGACTGACTAGGTTAAGCCTTGCTCCTAGCATAGTGACTAACTAGGTTAAGCCTTGCTCCTAGCATAGTGACTAACTAGGTTAAGCCTTGCTCCTAGCATAGTGACTAACTAGGTTAAGCCTTGCTCCTAGCATAGTGACTAACTAGGTTAAGCCTTGCTCCTAGCATAGTGACTAACTAGGTTAAGCCTTGCTCCTAGCATAGTGACTAACTAGGTTAAGCCTTGCTCCTAGCATAGTGACTAACTAGGTTAAGCCTTGCTCCTAGCATAGTGACTAACTAGGTTAAGCCTTGCTCCTAGCATAGTGACTAACTAGGTTAAGCCTTGCTCCTAGCATAGTGACTAACTAGGTTAAGCCTTGCTCTAGCATAGTGACTAACGGTTAGCTGCTTGCATGTACTAAAAGGCCTTGCTCTGCTAGCATAGTGACTAACCTAGGTTAAGCCTTGCTCCTAGCATAGTGACTAACTAGGTTAAGCCTTGCTCCTAGCATAGTGACTAACTAGGTTAAGCTTGCTCCTAGCATAGTGACTAACTAGGTTAAGCCTTGCTCCTAGCATAGTGACTAACTAGGTTAAGCCTTGCTCCTAGCATAGTGACTAACTAGGTTAAGCCTTGCTCCTAGCATAGTGACTAACTAGGTTAAGCCTTGCTCCTAGCATAGTGACTGACTAGGTTAAGCCTTGCTCCTAGCATAGTGACTAACTAGGTTAAGCCTTGCTCCTAGCATAGTGACTAACTAGGTTAAGCCTTGCTCCTAGCATAGTGACTAACTAGGTTAAGCCTTGCCTAGCATAGTGACTAACTAGGTTAAGCCTTGCTCTAGCATAGTGACTAACTAGGTTAAGCCTTGCTCCTAGCATAGTGACTAACTAGGTTAAGCCTTGCTCCTAGCATAGTGACTAACTAGGTTAAGCCTTGCTCCTAGCATAGTGACTAACTAGGTTAAGCCTTGCTCCTAGCATAGTGACTGACTAGGATAACTTTGTTTCGTACAAGGCGCCCATCTAGTGCGCAATGCCTAGTATCAAAGTTAGCGAAAATTATTAAAAAATATATAAATACAAATTGCTAACGACTTCAAAATATTTGTTTATATTTTAATAAAGGACGAAAAGTTAACTACGTACAGTGGACTGTATCACCCTTGTCGGTTTAGCGCTCTCTTTGATTATAATAATAATGCGTACAGTGGAAATTAAATCATATATCTAGTTAATAATTCACTAAATATTTAGCTTCAAGACTATCTCACTCTATACTTTCATTTATTAGTTAAATAAACTTAACTGGCAAGCTGAAACAAGCTTAAATCTCAAGCTGAAACAAGCTTAATAAATGGCAAGCTGAAACAAAGAGGTAGACCAGACGTGTTAATTATGTTGAGGTGGGTGTCATACAGGTGGGTATCATGCAGGTGAGTCATACAGGTGGGTGTCATGCAGTTGGGTGTCATACAAATGGGTGGTCATGCAGGTGGGTGTCACATAGGTGGGTGGTCATGCAGGTGGGTGTCATGCAGGTGGGTGTCATGCAGGTGAATCATACAGGTGGGTGTCATGCAGGTGGGTGTCATACAAATGGGTGGTCATGCAGGTGGGTGGATATGCAGGTGGGTGTCACACAGGTGGGTGGTCATGCAGGTGGGTGTCATACAAATGGGTGGTCATGCAGGTGGGTGTAATGCAGGTGGGTGATCATGCAGGTCGGTGTCATGCAGGTGAGTGTCATACAGGTGGGTGGACATGTAGGTGGGCATCATACAGTTGGGTGTTCATACAGGTGGGTGTCATACAATTGGGTGTCATGCAGGTGGGTGTCATACAGGTGGGTGGTCATACAAGTGGGTGTCATGCAGGTGGGTTTCATACAGGTGGGTGGTCATGCAAGTGGGTGTTCGTATAGATGGGTGTCATACAGGTGGGCGTTATGCAGTTGGGATGTCATGCAGGTGGGTGTCATAAAGGTGGGTGGTCATGCAGATGGGTGTCATAAAGGTGGGCGTCATGCAGGTGGGTGTCATACAGGTGGGTGGTCATGCAGGTGGGTGTCATACAAGTGGGTGTTCATGCAGGTGGGTGGTCATGCAGTTGGGTGGTTATGGAGGTGGGTGGTATTCAGGTGGGTGTCATACAGGTTGTCATACAGGTGGGTGGTAATGCAGGTGGGTGGTCATGCAGATGGGTGGTCATGCAGGTGGGTGGTCATGCAGGTGGGTGTCATACAGGTTGGTGTTATACAGGTGGATGGTCATGCAGGTGGGTGTCATGCAGGTGTGTGTCATGCAGATGGGTGTCATGCAGGTGGGTGTCATACAGGTGGGTGTCATACAGGTAGGTGTCATGAAGGTGGGTGTGATGCAGGTGTGTGTCATGCAGGTGGGTATCATGCAGGTGTGTGTCATGCAGGTGGGTGTCATGCAGGTGGATATCATGCAGGTGGGTGTCATGCAGGTTGGCATCATACTTTTATACCTGGAGTATATACCTGGAGAGGGTTTCGGGGGTCAACGCCCCGGGGACCGTACTGTGATCAGGCCTCACACGCAGATCTGGCCGCACGCAGACTGACGTACGAACCACAGCCCGGCTGGTCAGGTACTGACTTAAGGTGCCTGTCCAGTGCCTTCTTGAAGACAGCCTGGGGGTCTATTGTTAATCCCTCTTATGTATGCTGGGAGGCAGTTGAACAGTCTTGATCCCCTGGCGCTTATTGTGTTGTCTCTTAGTATACTCGTGGTGCTCCTGCTTTTCATTGGGGAAATGTTGCAACTCCTGCCGAGTGTTTTGCTTTCGTAGGGAGTGATTTTTGTGTGCAAATTTGGGACTGGTCGCTTTAGGTTTTTCCAAGTGTAAATTATTATGTATCTTTCTCGACTGCACTCCAAGGAATACAAATCAAGGGACTTCAACTATTCTCAATAATTTAGGTGCTTTGTCGTACTTATACGTGCCATGAAAGTTCTTTGTACATTCTCCAGGTCAGCAGTTTCGCCTGCCTTGAAGGGAAAAGTTAGTGTAGCAGTATTCCAGCCTAGAGAGAACAAGCGATTTGAAGAGAATCATCATGGGCTTGGCATCTCTAGTTTTGAAGGTTCTCATTATTCATCCTATCATTTTCCTAGCAAATGCGGTAGATACATTGTTGTGGTCTTTGAAGTCGAGATCCTCTAACATTATCGCTCCCAGGTCTTTTACATTGCTTTTTCGCTCTATTGTATGGTTAGAATTTGTCATATACCCTGATACAGTTTTAATTTCCTCAAGTTTTCCATATCTGAGTAGTTGAAATTTCTCCTCGTTGAACTTCATATTGTTTTGAGTGGCCCATTTGAAGATTTGGTTGATGTCCGCTTGGAGTCTTGCAGTGTCTTCGATGGAGGTCACTCTCATGGCAATCTGGGTGTCATCCGCAAAGGAAGGCTTACATCTCTAGTGTTGATGTGTGGTAAAATCGATGGTATCTTACAATACTGTTATTATGTGGTAAAACTGTTGGAGTTTGGTACCACTGTTGGTGTGTGTTACAAGGGATGGTGTTTGGTGCTGCTGTTGGTATCTGGTATTACTCTTATTGTGTGGTACCACTTTAGGTGTTTGGTACCACTGTTGGTGTGTGACGTTTACCACTGTTGGTGTTTGCTGCCACTATTATAAGGTTTTTGGTAACACTTTTGGTGTTTGGTAAGTGTTGATGTTTGGTACCACTGTTATTGTATGGTGCCATTGTTAGTGTTTGGTACCACTGTTAGTGTGTTGTTGAAATGTTGATGTGTGGTACCCCTATCGGTGTGTTACCATTGTGGGTGTGTGGTAATACTCTTGGTGTGTGGTATTACTGTTGGTATGTGGAAATACTGTTGGTATGTGGAAATACTGTTGGTTTGTGGTACCACTGTGAGTGTTTGGTACCACTCTTTGTGTGTGGTAATACTGTTGGTTTGTGGTCCCAGTATTGGTGTTTGGTACCACTGTTGGCGTGTGGTACCACTGTTGGTGTGTGACACCACTGTTGGTATGTGGTAATACTGTTGGTGTGTGGTATTACTGTTAGCTTGTGGTACCACTGTAGGTGTGTTGTAAAACTGTTCGTGTGTGGTACCACTGTTTGTGTGTGGTAATACTGCTGATGGGTGGTAACATTGATGGTATGTGGTGCCACTTTTGGTGTGTGGCACCACTGTTGGTGTGTGGTACCACTGCTGAAGTGGGGTACAATTGTTGGTGTGTGGAAATAGTGTTGGTGTCTGGTACCACTGTTGGTGTGTGGTACCACTGTTGGTGTGTGGTACCACTGTTGGTGTGTGGTACTACTGTTGATGTTTGGTACCATCGTTGGTATGTGGTAATACTATTATTGAGTGGTAGCACTGTTGGTGTTTGATACAACTGTTGGTGTGTGGTACCACCGTTTGTGTATGGTACCACTGTTAGTATTTGGTATACCACTCTGTGGTTGGTACCACTGTTGATGTGGGATAATACTGTTAGTATGTGCTACCACTGTTTGTGCTGCGTTACACTGTTGGTGTATGGCACCATTGTCGGTGTATGGTAATACTGTTGGTGTGTGGTGCAACTGTTGGTGTTTGGTACCACTGTTGGTGTGTTACCAATATTGGTGAGTGTCACCACTGTTAGTTTTTGATACATCTGTCGGTGTGTGGTACCACTATTTGTGTATAATATCCCTGTTAGTATATGGTATACCACTCTGTGTTTGGTTCCACTGTTGGTGTGTGGTACCATTGTTGGTGTATGGTAATACTGTTGGTTTGTGGTACCACTGTCGGTGTTTGGTACCATTGTTGGTGTCTGGTGCTGCTGCTGGTGTGTGTAACCACTGTTCGTGTGTGGTAATGCTGTTGGTGTATTGTAATACTCTTGGTGTGTTATACTATTGCACATTCGCTGCCCAGCCTTCGTGGTGTGAGGGTGAGCTGCTCAGGGCCCTGGTGGCAGTTCAGCGAAGCTTTGATTTCCAACAACATGGCGACTCAGTATCGACGCAGAGTGAATAGTCTGTATTGAGATTCTACAGGGAGCCATTTACCCCAACAACGTGGATGTGCTAATGCCCTTGATAATCAGGGACACCTTCAGGATCCAGAGTGAATACATTTATTTTGTTTCCCTGAATGTTGCAAACTAAACACCAGTGCAGCATATGACGCCATTGTGGATAAATATCAGGAGTCGAGGATCGTCATTAATGCAAGCCTGGAAGTATGTCTGCATGATGTCTCGGCCCATTATACTTGGCTTAAGAATCGAAATGTACCTTTTGAGGCCGGGGAAGTGGATGTGAAGGAAGTGTTTCAGCAGTTTGGGGTAATCCATGCGATTACGGTGGGCCGCTGGGCTCAAGGCCTATATGCTGGATTGCCAGAGGGTACATTCTCTGTGAAGATGACACTTAGGAGGCAGGTACTGTCATATGTGCAAATGGACATCTTCAGAACGCAAGTCTATGTGACGTATCCAGGGCAGGTGAGGACCTGTCGTCTCTGTGGAGTGGCTGGCCATGTTGCGGCGTCATGTGACCGTCGTAGAGATCGTCAGCCACAGTGTCAGGGAACGGAACGTCAGCAGGAAAACGCAGATGAAAGGGGCGAAGTACAATCAGCCATGGTTGTGGAGCGTGGCAGGAAGTGGAGTGAGGTGGTTGAGGAATCGGAGGTGGTGGTCACAACAGTCACAACACTGCCGTCGGCTACGTTGGAAACAGAGCCTGATCCACATCAGGTTGAGATGCCACAGGGAAACATGGGCCTGGATGTCGAGTTGGCCACCCCTTTGTTTGAGGATTTGTGTAAGTTGTTGGACAGCTCGACTTCAGAGAGGCATGAGTGTGGAGAGAAAGATGAGTGTAAACTGGTGAGCACGGTATCTGAGTGTGAGGTAGAAGGGGAAAGGGTAGTTGGTAGACAGGTGGAGGTGGAGGTGCACAGGGAGGAGGAGGAGGAGATGATGGAAGTGGTGGGGGAATCGAGGAAACGATCTAGTGGTATGGCTGAAAACGATGTGCTTACCCCGGGCCAGAGGTCAGGTAAAAAGGCCTCAGTAGAGATGGCCGGGGCTAACAAGGAGGGGCAGTGGGGAAGTTTGCGAAGCGGGGTATGAAAGGGGGCAATGGCAAGGAAGGTACGGTGCCAGTGGGAGCTGCCAGGGTAGTCTAAAGGTAAACCTCCGTTGTTGTATTCAGGTGTCTGAACGTTAACGTAAATGGCCTTCGAAAGGAGGTAAAGAGAAGGTGGCTTGAGATGACATTATGACGTTTGAGAGTTGATGTGTGTATCATTCAAGAGCACAATTTTAGGTGTGGATGTGACTTACAGTTGAATGGGTATGCAATGTATATGGGAAGTTCAGGAAGCCTAAAGGGTGGGTTGCAATAGGGATCAGCCTGACCAGTCCTTTTCGATTATGGGCTTGGGAAGAGGGAGGGGGTGGGAGGATTGTGAGAGTGGAGGGGGTTGGGGGGGAGATCCAGTTGGCATTGGTTGGCGTGTATATGCCGGCGGTGCATACACGTCGATGTAAGGAAAATTTTGTAAGGGACGAGTTGATTTATGCCCTGAAAGGGTTGCCAATGGTAACAGTGATAGCCGGGGACTGGAATTGTGTAATAAGGGAGAAGGATGTCGAGCCGCGGGGATCGGGGTGTGTTTTAGGTGTGTTACAGGAGGTCCTTGGGGCAGTTGGTGTGGTGGATGTCGTAGGTGGGGGTTGGGAAGTGGATTATACTTTTTTTCAAAGAGGTTATGCAGCTAAGTTAGATAGAATATATGTCTCACAGGTTGTACAGGTGGAAAGGGTTAGTTGCATTGACATAGGATTCTCCGACCACAGGGGTGTTTTGGCGGAGTTAGGGTGGGAGGGGGCGGTAGTAACATATCCTGGTTATTGGAAGCTGAATATTAGTTTACTGGATGGGGTGGGGCACAGGGAGGTTTTTGCGGATTGGTGGGGGCAGCTGTGGGGGAGGGTAGGGGTATTGTAGATGTGGTTGTTTGGTGGAGTGGGAGAGCAAAGGTGGTCATTCGTGAGTTTTATCAGAGGGTGGGAAGGAAGGATGCGAGGTACCGCTATGGGAAACAGAAATACTTGGAGGCCCAGTTGTGAGACTGTTATGACACGCGAGGTTGGCAGAGGCAGGGGGAAATAGATAATTTGCGCGGACAGCTTCGAGAAATACAGAATGAGAGGTTTCACACTCTTAGGATCAGGGGTGGTGTGGAAGATGTTTTGTGGGGGGATAAGCCTTCAGCTGTGGTGTTGCATAGATTTCACGGGAGGCGTAGGGGAATGATGATCATGTCTTTGAAGGTGGATGGGAATTTGGGTGGGTATAGGGCAGGGCAGGTGGTGACCACGACAGAGGGGATGTGTGGGTATGCGGGGCACTGGTTTAGACAAAAGATGGGAGGGATGGGATATGATGTGGCGGTGGGTAGTAAGGTTTTGGGAGGAGTTTTGGAGGGTGTCGATGGAGAAGGGAGGAGAGGTTTGGAGGGAGACATTATGGAAGAGAAGGTGGGGCAGGCGGTGCAGGAGTTACATTTAGGGAAGGCGCCGGGAATCGATGGGATTCCTGGGGATTTTTATGTTACACATTGGTAGGTGTTACAGGAAGTGTTGTTGAAGGTATTTAATGGGATGAAGGTGGAGGGTAAAATGAGTATAGAGCATAGGACGGGGATAGTGGTGTTAGTGCCCAAGGGGAATGATACGCATACTCTGGCAGGTTATAGGGCCATAACTCTTCTTTGCGGTGATTACAAGATCTTTGCAAAGATCTTGGGGAATTGAATGAAGAGGGTTTTGGGTAGTCTTTTGGATGAGGGGCAGTTTGGCGTGCCGGAGAGGTGTATGTGTACAGGGCATTATAGAATCAGGGATTTTATTGAGAGGAGAGAAGGGGCGGTGTTCTCAGCTTGGATTGGGAAACCGCTTATGATAGGGTGGAAAGAGGGATGTTGTGGAAAATTTTGGGGAGGCAGGGGTTTGGGGAGGAGGTGGTAGGTTGGGTAAAAACGCTTTATGCAGGGGCACAGTTTTGGGTCCAGATTAATGGGAAGTTAGGGGAGGTTGTGAGCATGGGTAGGGGGCTGAGGCAGGGTTGTCCTGTATCTCAGCTTCTCTTCACGTGTCTTCAGGACCCCTTTTATAGGTTGGTACCGGAGGGGGTGAGGGAACAGGTAGAGGATCCACAGTTGGCGCCTGGAATTGTGGGTTTTGTGGATGACACTACGATTCTGGTGGTAGGTGTGGAGGGTTTAGTCAATGTGGATAGGATTGTAGGGTTTTTGGAAAAACTATTGGGATGGGGGTCAATAGAACGAAGTCCAAGCTGATGGAGGTAGGCACGTGGGTGGGAGGGGCATTGGGGAGGGGTGTGGGTGGATTTTAGTAGATAGGCTTAAGATTTGTGGGATAATTTTTACTAGGGATGTTCAGGAGGCGCGAAGAATTAATTCGGCGAAAGTAGTGGATACTGCCATAAAAAGGATGGGGGGTTGGAAACCGGGGAGGTAACCCTTTTGCAGAGAACTATTGTTATTATTACGCTCATTTATAGTAGGTTGTGGTTTGTGGGTATGATATACCCCTTTTGTGATGAGGACATTATTTGTTTTCAAAGGAAGGCATTAAGGTTTATTTGGGCATATGGTAGGCATTGGTTGCATCAGGATGTAGTCATGGTGAGGGTGAGGTTAGGGGGGTTGGGTTTGATACCTTTGCGTCATAGATTGTTGGGTTTGTATGTGAAGCAGGAATTCCTTTGAGGGGAAGGATATCGGGGAGCACGGGTAGATCGAGTAATGTGGGTTGTGAGGAGGTGGTGGGGTGCGAGGGATGTGATGACTTGTGAGGCGATCTTAAGATTGTTGTTGGTTGTGAGGGAACGGGGAGGATTAAGGTAAGCATACTTGACAAGGTGGGGGTTGAAATAGAGGTTATAAGGGGGAAGGCAGAGTTTCCCCTGTACAACTGGAAGAAGGTGTTTTTGGCTAAGACAGGTAAAAGTTCCGTCGAGGGTAAGGGAGACAGGTTATCGTTTCCTGCATGGAGTCTTAGCATCAAGGGCACATGTGTTTCATATGGGTATAGTGGTAGATGGGTCGTGTCCTCATTGTGGGGAGTTGGACACGGCATATCATTCTGTGTATTTTTGTAGGGAATTGGAAGATGTAAGGGTTTGGCTTGGGTGGGTGTTTAGGAGGGTGGGAGGGGGAGTATCTCTTTTATGGGGCTTAAGCTTGGACTCTAGGGGTTGTACCGACGATGTTCAAAGGGCTTTAGTGTATATCGTCTTGGATTATCTACACATGTCCTGGGGTATGAGAGAGGTGAGAGGTACGGGTAGGATTAGGGCACTAGTGGCTAGATTCTATAGAATGGCCCGGTGGTCTGGTGGCTAGAGCTCTCGCTTCACACACAGAGGGCCCGGGTTCGATTCCCGGCGGGTGTAAACATTTCAATGTGTTTCCTTACACCTGTTGTCATGTTCACCTAGCAGCAAATAGGTACCTGGGTTGTTAGTCGACTGGTGTGGGTCGCATCCTGGGAGACAAGATTAAGGACCCCAATGGAAATAAGACAGACAGTCCTCGATGACGCACTGACTTTCTTGGGTTATCCTGGGTGGTTAACCCTCTGGGGTTAAAAATCTGAAGAAATCTTATCTTAACCAGGAGATATATGGGAAACGATGGGATAAGGCTTTTTCGGTGGGGTACAGGGCAATAACTTTGGGGGAGTTAAGGGGTGGATGAGTTTGGCAGTTGTAAGAGGAGTATGTACATTGAAGAGGGGACTGTCGACGGGTGGGGGGGTAAGACAGCTGGACACGAGGAGATATGCATGGGTGTGTATGTGACTCAAGACTATCCGGGATGTCCCTGGGGGGGGGGGGGTTGTATGTAAGGGGCGAGGCGTTGGGGGTTTACCTAGACTGGTTTTTTTTTTGGTTATATTCTGACCAGATAATTTGGAGTTTTGAAATCTTGAAAAAGTTTTTTTTATATATACTTCAATGTTATTGTACTGACAAAAGTCTAAGGTTTTATGTGTTCTGAGGCTGTGTTTTTTGTTCTGTATGTTATGGCATTTGTTATGCTGTGTGATGATCTTTTGTGTGGAAGATACTGTGTAGGTTCATATTGTTGTACTGCAGTGTGTAAAATAAGTAAGGTCATTTACAGACCAGAATATTTTATGTACTCAGTGGACTTATGATCAGTAGATCATAAGTCGTGTCAAGTAATGCACATGTCGTCACCTTAGAGGTGATTTGTTTCTTGTATATATAGGGGTTTTTAATGGCGCTTTTCAAAACACATGTGCTGGTGTTAATTTGTGTTTTTGTTTTGTTCTTTGTTTCACAATATGTTTATCACGTAATGAAGTATTTCTTGGTGTGTGTGAGGTTGGGCCCACCACATTTTTTATGATCTTTAAGTTTTTGTATATTTTGGTGTGTCCTTTGTATATGTTAAGTTCAGATTGTATTAATGTTGGTTTATGAGATGGCTGCTGTTTTAAGGCCATGTAATGTTATTTTTTTTTATGTATTTATCTGGCTATTTTAATAAAAATATAAAAAAAACCTGTTGGTGTGTGATACCATTGTTGGTGTATGGTAATACTGTTGGTTTGTGGTACCACTGTCGGTGTTTGGTACCATTGTTGGTGTCTGGTGCTGCTGTTGGTGTGTGTAACCACTGTTCGTGTGTGTTAATGCTGTTGGTGTATTGTAATACTGTTGATGTGTTATACTATTGCTAGCGTGTTGTACCCCTGTTGGTGCGTGATACCACGGCTGGTGCGTGATACCACGGCTGGTGTTTGGTGCTGCTGTTGGTGTGTGGTACTGCTGTTGGTGTATGATTTTACTTTTTATGTGTGGTAACACTTTTGGTGTGTGGTTTGTGGTACCACTGTTTTTGTGTTACCACTGTTGATTTGTGGGACCATTGTTGGTGTGTTACCGCTGTTAGTGTGTTGTACCACAGTCGGTGTGTGGTACTACTTTTGGTGAGTAGTAATACTGTTGGTGTGTGGTACCACTGTTGGTGAGTGGTACCACTTTTGTTGTGTGGTACCACTCTTGGTATCTGGTACCACTCTTGGTATCTGGTACCACTCTTGGTATCTGGTACCACTCTTGGTGTGAGGTACCACTGTTTGTGTGAGGTACCACTGTTTGTGTGAGGTACCACTGTTCATGTGTGGTACCTCTGTAGGTGTGTGGTACCACTGATGGTATGTGGTACCATTGTTTGGTGTGTAGCATCACCGATGGTGTGTGGTATCACTGTTTTTATTTGGTACCACTCTTGATTTGTGGTACCAGTCTTGGTGTATGTGATGACTGTGTGGTACCACTGTTAACTTCTGGTACCACTGTTTGTATGTGATATCACTGTTTCTCTTTGATATCACTGTCGGTTTGGTACCATTGTTTGTATGTGGTACCACAGTGTGTGGTGCCACTGTTAACTTGTGCTACCATGATGTGTGATACCAGTGTCTGTATATAGTATCACTGTAGTGTCACTGTTTGTGCATACCTGGAGAATACCTGGAGAAGGTTTCGGGGTCAACGCTCCGCGGCCCGGTCTGAGATCAGGCCTCGTGGTTCATCAGGGTCTGATCAACCAGGCTGTTACTGCTGGCCGCACATAAACCGACATACGAACCACAACCCGGCTAATCAGGACTGATTTTAGGTGCCTGTCCAGCGCCTTCTTGAAGACAGTCAGAGGTCTATTAGTAATGCCTCTTATGTATGCTGGAAGGCAGTTGAACAGTTTTGGGCACCTGACACTTATTGTGTTGTTTCTTATCGTGTTAGTGGCGCCCCTGTTTTTCATTGGGGTAATGTTGCATCGTCTGCCGAGTCTTTTTCTTTCATAGGGAGTGATTTTCGTGTGCAAATTTGGTACTAATCTCTCTTTTCTAAGTGTATGTAATCATGTATCTCTCTCGCCTGCATTCCAAGGAGTACAGGTCGAGGAACTTCAACCGTTCCCAGTAATTTAGGTGTTTTATCGTGCTTATGTGGGCCGTGAAGGTTCTCTGTACATTTTCTAGGTCAGCAATTTCACATATCTTGAAAGTTGCTGTTAGTGTGCAGCAATATTTCAGCCTAGATAGAACAAGCGACCTGAAGAGTGTCATCGTGAGCTTGGCATCCCTAGTTTTGAAGGTTCTCATTATCCATCCTGTCATTTTTGTAGCAGATGCAATTGATATAATGTTGTGGTCTTCGAAGGTGAGATCCCTTGACATTATCACTTCCATGTCCTTTACATTAGTTTTTCGCTCTATTGTGTTGTTGGAATTTGTTTTATACTTCGATATAGTTTTAATTTCTTTACGTTTTCCATATCGGAGTAATTGCAATTTCTCATCATTGAACTTCATATTGTTTTCTGCAGCCCATTTAAAGATCTGGTTGATGTCAGTTTGGAGTCTTGCAGTGTCTTTAATGGTGGACACTGTCATGCAAATTCGGGTGTCATCTGCAAAGGAAGACACGGCACTGTGGTTTACATCCCTGTCTATGTCACATATGAGGATGAGGAACAGGATGAGGGCGATCACTGTGCCTTTAGGAACAGAGTTTTCACCGTAGCTGCCTCAGACTTTACTCTGTTTACTACTACTCTTTGTATTCTATTTGTTAGGAAATTATAGATCCATCTACCAACTTTTCCTGTTATTCCTTTATCACGCATTTTGTGTGCTATTACACCATGGTCACACTTGTCAAAGGCTTTTGCAAATTCTGTGTATATTACATCTGCGTTTTGTTTGCCTTCTAGAGCATCCAGGACCTTGTCGTAGTGGTCCAGTAGTTGGGACAGACAGGAGCGACTTGCTCTAAACCCATGCTGCCCTGGGTTTTGTAATTAATGGGTATCTAGATGAGTGGCGATCTTGCTTTTTAGAACCCTTTCAAAGATTTTTATGATATAGGATTAGTGCTATTGGTATGTAGTTCTTTGCTATTGCTTTACTGCCCCCTTTGTGGAGTGGGGCTATGTCTGTTGTTTTTAGCAGCTGTGGGACGACCCCAGTGTCTTCAAGAAGGCGCTTTTAACATAGGGCTTCTTGCAGTTCTTGATTAACACGGAGTTCCACGTGTCTGGGACTTAGACAGAGTGTATGGGAATGTCATTTATCGCCTTTTCGAAGTCATGTGGTGTTAGGATATATTATCAGATAGGTATGAATCTACCAAATTCTGAGTCTCGCATATAAAGAATTCATTTAGGTCTTCTACTATTAGTCTGGTTAGCGGCTCGCTAAAAACTGAGTCATACTGGAACTTGAGTAGCTCACTCATTTCCTTGCTGTCATCTGTGTAGGACCCATCTCGTCTAAGTAGGGGCCCAATACTGGATGTTGTTCTCGACTTAGATTTGATATAAGAAAAGAAATATTTTGGGTTTCTTTCAGTTTCATTTATGGCCTTTAGTTGTTCCCACGTTTCTTGTCTCCTATAAGATTCCTTTAGCTTAAGTTCGATGTTTGCTATTTCTCTGACCAGTGTCTCCCTTCGTATTACAGATATTTTGGCCCATTTTAGCTACTGTTATTCTTCGCCTTCGCCTGTATAGGGAGCGCCTATCTCTTTCTAGTTTACATTTTCTCTTCATTTTTCTTAAACTAATATGCCTTGAGAATACCTCGAGTGTCACAAAGTTAATTTTTTCTAGACATAGGTTTGGATCCATGTTGCTTTGGCTAACTTCCCAGCCAATTTCATTTAGGACCTGGTTGACTTGATCCCACCTTATGTTTTTGTTATTAAAATTGAATTTGGTGAAGGCTACCTCGTGACTGATCACATTTTGTTGGTCAGGGGCCCCGCACATACTTGTCCGAACCTCTATTATGTTGTGATCTGATTATATTGTTTTTAATATGTTAATATTTTGTATCGGATCATCATTGTTAGTGAAGATGAGGTCCAGTGTATTCTCCAATCTTGTTGGCTTTATTATTTGCTGGTTTAAGGTGAATTTGGCATCACTGTGAACTTGTGGTACCACTGTTGGTGTTTGCTACCACAGTTTTTGTGTGGTTTCAGTGTTTGTGTGGTACCACTACATGTGGTTTCACTGTTTTTGTGGTACTACAGCATGTGGTTTCACTGTTGGTTTGGTACCACTGCATGTGGTTTCATTGTTTGTGTGGTACGACAGTTGCCAGGCTCTAGTATGTCTTAAATCACTGTCCTCCAATCAAAGGTCACACAAAGGGAACACATTAACCATCACTCTCTCCCTAGCTGGCTTTCCAACAAGATACACAAAAATCACAATTGTATCATATCTCCTGACATGGAAAACACAGCATTCTTCCCACCTCCAGAGTGGATGTTTTTTCCTCTCCATTGATATTATTCAACACTCCAACAGCACATCAAATCCAAACGAGCCACCCAAGTTCTTTTTGATCTACCAGTGAACTATACCAAAAAGATTTGAGTATTACACGGACATAACTGGACACAGAACTGTTACGTGTTAGTTTCATGAGCTGGTGTATGAAGGATGGACTCACTACTGCTCCTCGTACTCGTCACACTCCTGCTGCTTCACACAATCCATCAAATAAAATAAAAACTTTTCCTCACTAGTTCATTACCTTTGTACCTTGTTCAGCTATCAAAACTTTGGGGCCCAGTCCCTGGACCCATTATGTTCCGCTGTAATCTTTTGACAACCACCCACAGGATGGGTATGGGGTACATAATAAAGATATTAAACTAACTAAACATTAGTACGAACTCTTGGCAAAACATTGCCTCGTGGGAAGCAAGTCAAAATTCACAACGCTCTAACCACTGCGCCAACAATCCTGCAAATGAAATGTACCCAGTAGCACTGGGTATATGTCCTGATGCTGTTCATTATATTATCATTATTATTATTAACACTTCGGCCGTTTCCCACCAAGGCAGGTGGACCGAAAAAACAAAAACTTTCACCATCATTCACTCTATAACTGTCTTGCCAAAGGCATGCTTACAATACAGTCATAAAACTGCAACATTGACACCCCTCCTTCAGAGTGCAGATACTGTACTTCCCATCTCCAGGATTCAAGTCCAGCCTGCCGGTTTCCCTGTATCCCTTCATAAATATTACCTTGCTCACACTCTAACAGCACGTCAAGTCCTAAAAATCATTCATCTCCATTCGCTTCTATCTAACACACTCACATATGCTTGCTGAAAGTCCAAGCCCCTTGCACACAAAACCTCTTTCACCCCCTCCCTCCAACCTTTCCTAGGCCGACCCCTACCCCACCTTCCCTGTACTACAGATTTATACACTCTCGATGTCATTGTATTTGCTCCATCCTCTCTTCTTGTCCGAACCACCTCAACCCCTCCTCATCCCTCTTGATAATAGTTTTGGTAATTCCACACCTCCTCCTATCAACAATCAACAAAGTTTAATAAGTTTCTTTGTAGTTTGTTACAAATTCTTCTGAGTTTATTATAGCAAGTTTTACCTAATCGGCACGACATATATATATATATATATATATATATATATATATATATATATATATATATATATATATATATATATATATATATATATATATATATATATATATATATATATATATATATATATATATATATATATATATATATATATATATATGTCGTGCCGATTAGTAAAACTTGCGATTTTGCTTAAATAGCAACGCTCACCTTGCCATATAAGACAAGTAAAAATTTGTGTATGCAATAATTTCGCCAAAATCATTCTGAGCATAACGAAAAAAATATATTTCATTGTGTTTGTTTATTATTAAATTAATGTTAACGTATCTAAAATATATTTAGTTGGGTTAGGCTAAATTAAATTGCGCTTGTTGTAATAAGGTTAGGTAGGTTTTCAAAGTTTCTCTTGGTACAAAATTATAAATTCTTACATTAACATAAATGAAAAAATATATCTTTAAACGTATAAGAGAAAATTTTAGAAAGGACTTAATTTTAGATGAGTTCTTGCTAATTAACCAGTTTTACCTAATCGGCACGACATATATATATATATATATATATATATATATGTCGACTGCATTACTTGTCGAACAAATCGTTTTTCGAACCAGGGATTTGAGAAAAAAATCCTGGTTTTCGTACATTCTCTTGGTTGTCCACCGACATTGCCACCGCTCAGGTCACATGCTCATGCACGGAATGCAGAAAGGCGAGGCAGTTGCATGATGTCCTGAGAAGCACCAGCAACAAGTGCTGAAACTCAATCCTTCAAGGCCAGTAGGCGGTTGGTTTCGTAATTCTAAGAAAAGAATTGAGATTCATAGTGTGGCTAAGCTTGGAGAGGTGTCAGTGCTGACAAAATGGCTGTTGAAAAGTATATTACTGAATTCCAAGAGTACGTAGAGGCTGAGGGTTTTGAAGATGAACCTGAGCAGGTAAAGGATATTGTGTCCCTGAGGAAGACCTTAGGCCTAGAGGTGACTGAGGATGATATGGATTGTTGTTGTTGTATGTTCGCCGGTACATCCGGCCCGGGTCTTCTCCAAATGGTGACCCGGCATTGGCC
Source organism: Cherax destructor (assembly GCA_009830355.1). NCBI lineage: Eukaryota > Metazoa > Arthropoda > Malacostraca > Decapoda > Parastacidae > Cherax > Cherax destructor. Next base: position 67,101 of record WNWK01007451.1, on the reverse strand, counting down.
CCCTGGGTAGAGGGTGTCGGTCATCTTCTTTCTTCTGTCTTCTTTCTTGGGGGCCCCCGGGTGGGGGTTGACTTCTTTTCTCTTGCTGTGGCTCCCCATGGTGGGGAGTGTCTTCTGACGTCGCATCTTCATCAGCAGATCTTGGTACTTCGGACTCTTGTAATCCCAGCAGACGTGTCTTGACATGGGTGGGTGATATGGAGGAGTTGGTGGAGGAGCATAAGAACATAAGAAAGAAGGAACACTGCAGCAGGCCTACTGGCCCATGCGAGGCAGGTCTACCAGAGGGACAGTTGCCTGACATTAATAGAAGGTGACTCTCCTTCCAAGCAGTAACATCCCCCTCCCCTCCTCCACCTCCTGCAGTAAAATCCCCCTCCTCTCCTCCACCTCCTGCAGTAACATCCCCCTCCTCTCCTCCAACTCCTGCAGTAACATCCCCCTCCTCTCCACCTAGTGCAGTAACATCCCCTCCTCTCCTCCACCTCCTGCAGTAACATCCCCCTCCTCTCCTCCACCTCCTGCAGTAACATCCCCCTCCTCTCCTCCTGCAGTAACATCCCCCTCCTCTCCTGCAGTAACATCCCCCTCCTCTCTACCTAGTGCAGTAACATCCCCTCCTCTCTCCACCTCCTGCAGTAACATCCCTTCCTCTCCTCCACCTCCTCAGTAACATCCCCTCCTCTCCTCCTGCAGTAACATCAGCCCTCCTCTCCTGCAGTAACATCCCTCTCTCCTAGCGTAAATCCCCTCCTCCTCCTGTAACATCCCCTCCTCTCCTCCTGCAGTAACATCCCCTCCTCTCCCCTGCAGTAACATCCCCTCCTCTCCCCGCAGTAACATCCCCTCCTTCCTCCTGCAGTAAAATCCTCCTCTCTCCACCTCCTGCAGTAACATCCCTCCTCTCCTCCCCTCCTGCAGTAACATCCCCTCCTCTCCTCCTGCAGTAACATCCCCTCCTCTCCACCACCTGCAGTAACATCCCCTCCTCCCTCCTGCAGTAACATCCCCTCCTCTCCTCCACCTCCTTCAGTAACATCCCCTCCTCTCCTCCTGCAGTAACATCCCCTCCTCTCCCCACTTCCTGCAGTAACATCCCCTCCTCTCCTCCACCTCCTGCAGTAACATCCCCTCCTCTCCTCCTGCAGTAACATCCCTGCTCCTCCAGTATCTCCACTCCTGCAGTAAGTCATCCCTAACACTCTCCTCCACTACTGCAGCAGTTAACATCCTCCTCTCCACCACCTGCTTCAGTATGTCATTAACTCTCCTCTGGCAGGTAAGAGGCAGTTAAATTTTCATTTACTGTACAGAAATTCAGTTAAAGTTTCTATAATATTCATTTTTACAGGTTTATGAAGTAGTTAGTACATTTTTAATAACTTATAATATTGTCATATGGGGTCTGTAACGGATTAATCTTATTTACCATATTCTTTATGGGATAAATTGTTTGGTTATCGTCCATTATAATTGTCGAATCGACATCTGGAACGAATTAAATTGAACAACCGAGGTTCCACCTATACGTATATATATGCCGTGCCAAATAGGTAAAACTGGTCAATTAGCAAGAACTCATTTAAAATTAAGTCCTTTCTAAAATGTTCTTTTATACGTTTAAAGATATTTAAAGATATATTTTTTTATTTATATTAATGTAAGAATTAATAATTTTGTACCTAACCTAATTATAACAAGCGCAATTTAATTTGGCCTTATTCGGCAAGAAGAGCATTGCTATTTAAGCCAAAATCGTAAATTTTACCTATTCGGAACGACACACACACACACACTGACACACACACACACAGCACTCTTCTTGGTGCTCCTCTTGGGCCCAATGCCATCGATCTGGTCCTGGAAAAAAAAATCTCCGACCTCAGGACGATGGAAGGTAGGATGAAAGACATCGATACACATGATGCCTTCTACCTACTCACCAGGTGCCTGTCAATCCCAAAACTTACCTACTTCCTGAGATGCTCCTCAGCCTTCAACAGCCCGAAACTCGAGGAATACGACTCTCTCCTCAAGACCATGCTAGAGAGTGTATTGAATCTTTCCCTCGAAGATGGACAGTGGTTGCAAGCCTCACTTCCAGTCAGACTTGGGGGCTGGGAGTACGCAAATCCTCCCAGATTGCCCTACCAGCCTTCTTATCCTCTTCCATAGCATCAAATGAGCTAATAAAACAAATTCTTCCAGACAACCTCAGTGATTCAGCAGGAATACAGGACCCTAGCTACACCAGTGCCATCACTGAATGGGAGACTCTTGCTGCTCCAACACCAAAACCTAGTGAAGAACTGGCCTACAAACAGTCAAGCTGGGACGGCCCCATCGCTGAAAAGATACTTGCCAATATGCTCAGGGCCGTCACATCAGACAGGAGACTGCCCCGTCTCCTAGCTGTGAGTGCACATCACTCTGGGGACTTCCTCCAAACAGTTCCCATTTCGGCCATGGGAACACGCCTGGACCCTAAGACCCTTCGTATTGCAGTGGCTCTGCGCCTTGCTGCCGCTATTCACACGGAATATACGTGTATTTGCAGCGATGCGCAAGCCGACCAATATGGTCTACATGGTCTTAACTGTTCTAAAACCAAGGGTTGGCATGCAAGACACAATGAAGTCAACGACATCATAAAGAGAACCCTTGCTACAGCTGGATGCCCAGCCGAGAGATAGCCTCGATCACTAGCAGCCAACAATGCCCACAACCCAGCAAACCGCCCCGACGGGATCACCATCTATTCTTGGAAGAATGGCAAGCTCATAGCATGGGATTATACCTGTGTGTCGACACTGGCTGACACCTACATCCATCACAGTGTCGGGCGACAGGGAGGAGCTGCTGACCACAGAGAGGAGTACAAGATCGGCAAGTACCGGGACATAAGCCAACAGTATCAATTTGTCCCAGTGGGATCATAGACCTTGGGAGCGTGGGGAAAAAATGCAACACGTTTCCTTAAAGAACTGGGTTCCAGACTCATCGACACCACCAGGGACCCAAGGGCAGCCACGTTCATGTTCCAGCGTCTCAGCGTGGCCATCCAGAGGGGAAACGCATGCTGCATACTTGGCTCGCGTCCGGCTTCGGAGGAACTGGAGGAGATTCATAATCTTTGACATATTGTACCATTGTATTCATGTTTGTGTTTTCTATAAATGTATTCTGTCTATTAATAAAGCATTTATATGCATGTATGTGTGTATATAGGATGGGGTGGTAGGAGAAGTGGAATATTCAAATGGCTTCAGAAAGAAATCCAAATATTCTTCCTTGAAGCCTTTTTATCCACTTCTCCGAGGCTATGGGTCCCACAATTTGCACTAGAGGTGGACTATATATATATATATATATATATATATATATATATATATATATATATATATATATATATATATATATATATATATATATATATATATATATATATGTGTATGTGTGTGTCAGCAGCACCAGCAGAGACTTGCTAGTGTCAGCAGTATCAGCTGGGATTTGCTTGTGTCAAAGGCATCAGCTCTGACGTTTGTGCTAGCAGCACCAACTGTGACTTCCCTGTGTCAGGAGCACCAGCTGTTACTTCACTGTGTCAGCAGCACCAGCTGTTACTTAACTGTGTCAGCAGCACCAGCTGTTACTTCACTGTGTCAGCAGCACCAGCTGTTACTTCCCTGTGTCAGCAGCTCCAGCTGAGACTTGCTTGTGTCATCAGCACCAGCTTATACCTACCTGTCTCAGCAGCACCAGCTGTGACTTGTATCTGTCAGCAACACCAGCTGTGACTTGTGTGTGTCAGCAGCACCACCTGTGACTTTCCTGTGTCATCAGCACCACCTGTGACCACTTGGTGTCAACAGCATCAAATGTGATTTCCCTATATCAGCAGCACCACCTGTGACTTTCCTGTGTCAGCAGCACCCCCTGTGACTTTCCTGTGTCATCAGCACCATCTGTGACTTTCCTGTGTCATCAGCACCACCTGTGACCACTCGGTGTCAACAGCATCAAATGTGATTTCCCTATATCAGCAGCACCAGCTGTGACTTGCCTGTGTCAGCAGCACCAGCTGTGACTTGCCTGTGTCAGCAGCATTAAGTATGACGTCTCTGTTTCCGAGTACCAGCTGTGACTTTCTTGTGTCAACAGCACCAGCTGTGACTTTCCTGTGTCAGCAGCACCAGCTGTGACTTGCCTGTGTCAGCAGCATTAAGTATGACGTCTCTGTTTCCGCAGTACCAGCTGTGACTTTCCTGTGTCAACAGCACCAGCTGTGACTTTCCTGTGTCAACAGCACCAGCTGTGACTTTCCTGTGTCAACAGCACCAGCTGTGACTTTCCTGTGTCAACATCACCAGCTGTGACTTTCCTGTGTCAACAGCACCAGCTGTGACTTTCCTGTGTCAACAGCACCAGCTGTGACTTTCCTGTGTCAACAGCACCAGCTGTGACTTCCTTGTGTTAACAGCACCAGCTGTGACTTTCCTGTGTCAACAGCACCAGCTGTGACTTTCCTGTGTCAACAGCACCAGCTGTGACTTTCCTGTGTCAACAGCACCAGCTGTGACTTTCCTGTGTCAACAGCACCGGCTGTGACTTTCCTGTGTCAACAGCACCAGCTGTGACTTCCTTGTGTTAACAGCACCAGCTGTGACTTTCCTGTGTCAACAGCACCAGCTGTGACTTTCCTGTGTCAACAGCACTAGCTGTGACATTCCTGTGTCAACAGCACCAGCTGTGACTTTCCTGTGTCAACAGCACCAGCTGTGACTTTCCTGTGTCAACAGCACCAGCTGTGACTTTCCTGTGTCAACAGCACCAGCTGTGACTTTCCTGTGTCAACAGCACCAGCTGTGACTTCCTTGTGTTAACAGCACCAGCTGTGACTTTCCTGTGTCAACAGCACCAGCTGTGACTTCCTTGTGTTAACAGCACCAGCTGTGACTTTCCTGTGTCAACAGCACCAGCTGTGACTTTCCTGTGTCAACAGCACCAGCTGTGACTTTCTTGTGTCAACAGCACCAGCTGTGACTTTCCTGTGTCAACAGCACCAGCTGTGACTTTCCTGTGTCATCATCACCAGCTGTGACTTAACTGTGTCAGCAGCACCAGCTGTGACTTAACTGTGTCAACAGCACCAGCTGTGACTTAACTGTGTCAGCAGCACCAGCTGTGACTTAACTGTGTCAGCAGCACCAGCTGGACTTAACTGTGTCAGCAGCACCAGCTGTGACTTAACTGTGTCAGCAGCACCAGCTATGACTTCTGTGTCAGCAGCAAAGGCCGTGATTTGCTAGTGTCTCCAGCACCAGCTTTGACTTGTCTATGTCAGCAGCACCAGCTGTGACTTGTGTCAGCAGCACCAGCTGTGACTTGTGTCTCCAGCACCAGCTTTGACTTGTCTATGTCAGCAGCACCAGCTGTGACTTGTGTCAGCAGCACCAGCTGTGACTTGTGTCAGCAGCACCAGCTGTGACTTGTGTCAGCAGCACCAGCTGTGACTTGTGTCAGCAGCACCAGCTGTGACTTGTGTCAGCAGCACCAGCTGTGACTTGTGTCAGCAGCACCAGCTGTGACTTGTGTCAGCAGCACCAGCTGTGACTTGTGTCAGCAGCACCAGCTGTGACTTGTGTCAGCAGCACCAGCTGTGACTTGTGTCAGCAGCACCAGCTGTGACTTGTGTCAGCAGCACCAGCTGTGACTTGTGTCAGCAGCACCAGCTGTGACTTGTGTCAGCAGCACCAGCTGTGACTTGTGTCAGCAGCACCAGCTGTGACTTGTGTCAGCAGCACCAGCTGTGACTTGTGTCAGCAGCACCAGCTGTGACTTGTGTCAGCAGCACCAGCTGTGACTTGTGTCAGCAGCACCAGCTGTGACTTGTGTCAGCAGCACTAGCTGTGAATTCGCTGTGTCATCAGTACCAGCTGTGAATTCCCTTCGTCAACAGCACCAGCTATTACTTCACTGTGTCAGCACAAGCTGTGACTTCCCTGTGTCATCTGCACCAACTGTGACTTCCCTTTGTCAACAGTACCAGCTGTGACTTTCCTGTTTCAGAAGCACCAGCTGTGACTTCCCTGTGCCAGCATTACCAGCTGTGATTTTCCAATGTCAGGAGCACCAGGTGTGATTTATCTTTTTCTTTGAGTGAGGTTTGCAGTCTTTGGCCACCTAGACTATACTCTGTCTGCGGTCTTCTTTGCCCTTCCCCGATATTCATGACTTTACATTTGGCAGGGTTCAATTCAAGGAGCCAGTTACTGGACCAGGCTTGCAGCCTGTCCAGGTCTCTTTGTAGTCCTGCCTGATCCTCGACTGATTTGATTCTTCTCATTAACTTCACATCATCTGCAAACAGGGACACTTCTGAGTCTATCCCTTCCGTTATGTCATTCACATATACCAAAAACAGTACAGGTCCTAGGACTGACCCTTGTGGAACTCCACTCGTCACAGGTGCCCACTCTGACATCTCGTCACGTACCATGACTCGTTGTTGCCTCCCTGTCAGATATTCTCTGATCCATTGCAGTGCTTTTCCTGTTACGTGTGCCTGATCCTCTAGCTTTTGCATTAATCTCTTGTGAGGAACTGTGTCGAACGCCTTCTTGCAGTCTAAAAAAATGCAGTCTATCCACCCCTCTCTCTCGTGTCTTACTTCTGTTATCTTGTCATAAAACTCCAGTAGGTTTGTGACACAGGATTTTCCTTCCCTGAAACCATGCTGGTTGTCGTTTATAAGCTTGTGTCTTTCTAGGTGCTCCACCATCTCCTCCTGATGATCTTCTCCATGACTTTGCATACTATACACGTCAGTGACACAGGTCTGTAGTTTAATGCCTCGTGTCTGTCTCCTTTCTTAAAAACTGGTGCTACATGTGTGTAGCACCAGCTGTGACTCCCCAGTGTGTAGCACCAGCTGTGACTTCCCAGTGTGTGTAGCACCAGCTGTGACTTCCCTGTGTTAACAGCACCAGCTGTTACTTTTATTTGTCAGCAGAACCAGCTGTGACTTCCCTGTGTCAGCAGCATCAGCTGTGACTTCGCTGCGTTAACAACACTAGCTGTGACTTGTGTTTGTCAGCAGCACCAGCTGTGATGTGCTTGTGTCATAAACACCAACTGTGACTTGTGTGTGAGCAGTACCAGCTGTGACTCGTCTCTCAGCAGCACCAGCCGTGACTTCCCTGTGTCATCAGCATCAGCTGTGTCTTCTGTGTCTGCAGCACCAGCTGTGATTTGCTTGTGTCATAAACACCAGCTGTGACTTGTGTGTCAGCTGCACCAGCTGTGACTTCCGTGTGAGAAGCACCAGCTGTGACTTCCCAGTGTCAGGAGCACCAGGTGTGACTTACATGTGTCAGCAGCACCAGCTGTGACTTCCCTGTGTCAGCAGCATCAGCTGTGATTGTGTGTCAGCATTACCAGTTGTGACTTTCCAGTTTCATCAGCACGAACTGTGACCTCCTTGTGTCAGCAGGACCAGCTGTGATTTCTTTATGTCAACAGCATTAGCTGTAACTTGTGTCAGCAACACCAGCTGTGACTTGTTTGTGTCAGCAGGACCTGCTATATCTTCTCTATTTCTGCAGCATCAGTTGTGACTTGTTTATGTCAGCAGAAGCAGCTGTGACTTCCCTGTGTCAGGAGCACCAGCTGTGACATCCCTGTGAATGCTGCACCAGCTGTGATGTGGAGGAACTAGTTAGATAAGTATTATTTATTGCATAATAACAGGAGATAACACAACAATAGAAAGCACTTATCTGTTAACAGTTGGAGTTCCAGCAGCCTCTCCCTGGAATCCCAGCAGCCTCTCCCTGGAATCCCAGCAGGCTCTCCCTGGAATCCCAACAGGCTCTTCCTGGAATCCCAGCAGGCTCTCCCTGGAATCCCAGCAGGCTCTCCCTGGAATCCCAGCAGGCTCTCCCTGGAATCCCAGCAGGCTCTCCCTGGAATCCCAGCAGGCTCTCCCTGGAATCCCAGCAGGCTCTCCCTGGAATCCCAGCAGGCTCTCCCTGGAATCCCAGCAGGCTCTCCCTGGAATCCCAGCAGGCTCTTCCTGGAATCTCAGCAGGCTCTCCCGGGAATCCCAGCAGGCTCTCCCTGGAATCCCAGCAGGCTCTCCTGGAATCCCAGCAGGCTCTCCCTGGAATCCCAGCAGGCTCTCCCTGGAATCCCAGCAGGTTATCCCTGGATTCCCAGCAGGCTCTCCCTGGAATCCAAGCAGCCTCTCCCTGGAATCCCAGCAGGCTCTCCCTGGAATCCCAGCAGGCTCTCCTTGGAATCCCAGCAGCCTCTCCCTGGAATCCCAGCAGCCTCTCCCTGGAATCCCAGCAGGCTCTCCCTGGAATCCCCTTCGACGTTTCTGCAGTCGTGTCCACAGTGGCTGAGGATAGCCAGTAATCTGGGTTAACTCTGACCCCAACGAAGTATGTTCCAGTATGTCAGATTACCTGGAATGTGATGATTACTCATGGTTGTTGGGTGAATCACCCGTGAGTGACGATGTCCTTTGGTAACCCAAATCAAATCCCATATCCACTTATTATCTGCAGCTAAACTAGCTAATGTGAGTTTGAAAGGACTCACTTTGTTTTTTTTAACGTACCCAGTTTGATACTGAGAATGATTCCTTGAATGATGACTGGGCGGCTATGACACTCGGGTCGTCGCTATAGTGTTCTTATTCACTCACAACGCACCTGTACACTTTCACTACCACCACTCGTACAGTATCCACGGTATGGAGAATGTTCTTCCAATGTTCGCGATTACACCTGAGTCACTTAGGAGAAAATACGTATTGAACACTCGTTTATTTGCGCCGCAGGTCCTTGTAGCAATCTGACGCTCTTGAGTGCCGCAGGTCCTTGTAGCAATCTGACGCTCTTGAGTGCCACAGGTCCTTGTAGCAATCTGACGCTCTTGAGTGCCACAGGTCCTTGTAGCAACCTGAAGATCTTGAGTGCCACAGGTCCTTGTAGCAACCTGACGCTCTTGAGTGCCACAGGTCCTTGTAGCAACCTGACGCTCTTGAGTGCCACAGGTCCTTGTAGCAGTCTGACGATCTTGAGTGCCACAGGTCCTTGTAGCAACCTGACGCTCTTCAGTGCCACAGGTCCTTGTAGCAATCTGACGATCTTGAGTGCCACAGGTCCTTGTAGCAATCTGACGCTCTTGAGTGCCACAGGTCCTTGTAGCAACCTGACGATCTTGAGTGCCACAGGTCCTTGTAGCAATCTGACGCTCTTGAGTGCCACAGGTCCTTGTAGCAATCTGACGCTCTTGAGTGCCGCAGGTCCTTGTAGCAATCTGACGATCTTGAGTGCCACAGGTCCTTGTAGCAATCTGACGCTCTTTAGTGCCGCAGGTCCTTGTAGCAATCTGACGATCTTGAGTGCCACAGGTCCTTGTAGCAATCTGACGATCTTGAGTGCCGCATGTCCTTGTAGCAATCTGACGATCTTGAGTGCCGCAGGTCCTTGTAGCAGTCTGACGATCTTGAGTGCCACAGGTCCTTGTAGCAGTCTGACGCTCTTGAGTGCCACAGGTCCTTGTAGCAACCTGACGCTCTTGAGTGCCCCAGGTCCTTGTAGCAATCTGACGCTCTTGAGTGCCACAGGTCCTTGTAGCAATCTGACGCTCTTGAGTACCACAGGTCCTTGTAGCAGTCTGACGCTCTTGAGTGCCACAGGTCCTTGTAGCAGTCTGACGCTCTTGAGTGCCGCAGGTCCTTGTAGCAATCTGACGCTCTTGAGTGCCACAGGTCCTTGTAGCAATCTGACGCTCTTGAGTGCCACAGGTCCTTGTAGCAATCTGACGCTCTTGAGTGTCACAGGTCCTTGTAGCAATCTGACGCTCTTGAGTGCCGCAGGTCCTTGTAGCAATCTGACGATCTTGAGTGCCACAGGTCCTTGTAGCAATCTGACGCTCTTTAGTGCCGCAGGTCCTTGTAGCAATCTGACGCTCTTGAGTGCCGCAGGTCCTTGTAGCAATCTGACGCTCTTGAGTGCCGCAGGTCCTCACCCCACAAAGGAAACGCTGACTTCAGCGTCATAGAAATTCATTGCTAGCTTTTGCAAGAGACTTCATCCTAGAATCATTGTTTCTTAGTATTCTAGGCGGGTTTAGGAAGCCGTCATACCCCTAGCTTGTTTATCAAGTGGGGCGCAGTTTTTCACGATTTTTTTCTGCTATACCTGGAGTATACCTGGAGAGGGTTTCGGGGGTCAACGCCCCCTCGGCCCGGTCTGTGACCAGGCCTCGTGGTGGATCAGGGCCTGATCAACCAGACTGTTACTGCTGGCCGCACACAATCCAATGTACGAACCACAGTACGGCTGGTCAGGTAACGACATTAGGTGCCTGTCCAGTGCCTGCTTGAAGACAGCCAGGGGTCTATTGGTAATCCCCCTTATGTATGCTGGGAGGCAGTTGAACAGTCTTGGCCCCCTGACACTTATTGTGTTGTCTCTTAACTTGCTAGTGGCACCCCTGCTTTTCATTGGGGGGATGTTACATCGTCTGCCGAGTCTTTTGCTTTCGTAAGTAAGTAATTTAATTCAGGTATACACAAATACATTTACATAGATTATCATACATAGCAGCATATGTGTAGAGAACCCAGGATAACCCAAAAAGTCAGACAGAGTGACTTATTTCCATTGGGGTCCTTTTAGTAGGGAGTGATTTTCGTCTGCAAGTTTGATACTAATCCCTCTAGGATTTTCCAAGTGTATATAATCACGTATTATCTCCCGCCTGCGTTCTAGGGGGTACAGGTTGAGGAACTTCAAGCGTTCCCAGTAACTGAAGTGTTTTATCGCAGTTATGTGTGACGTGAAGGTTCTCTGCACATTTTCTAGGTCAGCAATTTCACCTGCCTTGAAAGGTGCTTTTAGTGTGTAACAATATTTCAGCCTAGATAGAACAAGCGACCTGAAGTGTGTCATTGTGGGCTTGGCATCCTTGGTTTTGAAGGTTCTCGTTATCCATCCTGTCATTTTTCTAGCAGATGCGATTGATACAATGTTATGGTCCTTGAAGGTGACATGATCACTCCCAGGTCTTTAACGTTAGTTTTTCGCTCTATTGGCAGGTATTCTGGTAAAGATCCATGTGTCTCGTGGCGCCTCGCTCAACATGTGGTTTTGATAATTCTGCTGTGGGAGTGAGGAAGCAAGACGGTACACAGGCCCTTCTGTGAGGGATACCCTCTTTGGAGAGGGTCATTATCCCTCTTCAAGGGGGGGGATATCGTCCCCTTCATAAACTGGAGATTTTTCTCCACATGTGACTTGTATGTGTCAGCAGCACCAGCTGTGACTTGTGTGTCAGCAGCACCAGCTGTGACTTGTGTGTCAGCAGCACCAGCTGTTATTAGTCTGTATGAGCAGCACCAGCTGTGCCTTCCTTGTGTCAGCATTACCAGCTGTGACTTCCCTGTGTCAGGAGCACCAGCTGTGACTTCCCTGTGTCAGCAGCACCAGCTGTGACGCTACTGTGTCAGAAGCAGCATCTGTGACGCTCCTGTGTCAGCAGCAGCATCTGTGACGCTCCTGTGTCAGCAGCACCAGCTGTGACGCTCCTGTGTCAACAGCACCAGCTGTGACGCTCCTGTGTCAACAGCACCAGCTGTGACGCTCCTGTGTCAGCAGCACCAGCTGTGACGCTCCTGTGTCAGCAGCACCAGCTGTGACGCTACTGTGTCAGCAGCACCAGCTGTGACGCTCCTGTGTCAGCAGCACCAGCTGTGACGCTCCTGTGTCAGCAGCACCAGCTGTGACGCTCCTGTGTCAGCAGCACCAGCTGAGACGCTCCTGTGTCCTCCCACACATCCAGAAGCTTCAATACATGTCTTCTGTTCCTCTCACCCACATATTGTCTACACACTGGATTTTCCTCCGAATAAATTACTGTTATTGAATAAACAGGAGAATGAACGGTGACTGGCCCGTTGTTTGTGGCACACAGAGACCAGCCTGAACCACACAGGGACCAGCCTGAACCACACAGAGACCAGCCTGAACCACACAGAGACCAGCCTGAACCACACAGAGACCAGCCTGAACCACACAGAGACCAGCCTGAACCACACAGAGACCAGCCTGAACCACACAGAGACCAGCCTGAACCAACAGAGACCAGCCTGAACCAACAGAGACCAGCCTGAACCACACACAGAGACCAGCCTGAACCACACACAGAGACCAGCCTGAACCACACAGAGACCAGCCTGAACCAACAGAGACCAGCCTGAACCACACAGAGACCAGCCTGAACCATACAGAGACCAGCCTGAACCAACAGAGACCAGCCTGAACCACACACAGAGACCAGCCTGAACCACACAGAGACCAGCCTGAACCACACAGAGACCAGCCTGAACCACACAGAGACCAGCCTGAACCACACAGAGACCAGCCTGAACCACACAGAGACCAGCCTGAACCACACAGAGACCAGCCTGAACCACACAGAGACCAGCCTGAACCACACAGAGACCAGCCTGAACCACACAGAGACCAGCCTGAACCACACAGAGACCAGTCCTGAACCACACAGGACCAGCCTGAACCACAAAGAGACCAGCCTGAACCACACAGAGACCAGCCTGAACCACACAGAGACCAGCCTGAACCACACAGAGACCAGCCTGAACCACACAGAGACCAGCCTGAACCACACAGAGACCAGCCTGAACCACACAGAGACCAGCCTGAACCACACAGAGACCAGCCTGAACCACACACAGAGACCAGCCTGAACCCCCACCACACAATATGAAAATGTATTCTAGAAACTTTTCCCACACGAGGAAATATTTGGGGAATAACAATGGAAAAAAGGTTATATTCATCGGAGATAAGAAATCCTGAGACACATTTGAATGATCACACACCAACCTGGACGTGAATTCACTACCCTGGTTGCCCGAGATCTATACAGCCACACTCTTCACAACGAGACACACTGTTGTGCTGTTGGTATGAACTCTCTCACTGGACACTGGGGTCGTCCCACAGTCACTAAAAACAACAGACATAGCCCCACTCCACAAAGGCGGCGTCCCATATCATAAAAATCTTTGAAAGGGTTCTAAGAAGCAAGATTGCCAATCATCTAGATAACCATCAATTATACAACCCAGGGCAGCATGGGTTTAGAGCAGGTCTCTCCTGTCTGTCCCAACTACTGGACCACTATGACAAGGTCCTTTATGCTCTAGAAGACAAACAGAATGCAGATGTTATATAAACAGACTTCGCAAAAGCCTTTGGTAAGTGTGACCATGGTGTAATAGCACACAAAATGCGTGATAAAGGAATAACAGGAAAAGTTGGTAGATGGATCTATAATTTCCTAACAAGTAGAACACAAAGAGTAGTAGTCAACAGAGTAAAGTCTGAGGCAGCTACAGTGAAAAGCTCTGTTCCACAATAATAATAATAATAATATTTTTATTTCGATGCAAGTTACAAGTATACATAGTTATTGGTAGCTACAATTATAAAACTGTAATGGAAGCACAGTAATCGCTCCCATCCTGTTCCTCATCCTCATATCGGACATAGACAGGGATATAAGCCACAGTGCCGTGTCTTCCTTTGCAGATGACACCCGAATCTGCATGACAGTGTCCACCATTGAAGACACTGCAAGACTCCAAGCAGACATCAACCAAATCTTTAAATGGGCTGCAGAAAACAATATGAAGTTCAATGATGATAAATTTAAATTACTCATCGGAGTATAAAACAAATTCCAACCACACAATAGAGCGAAAAACTAATGTCAAAGACCTGGGAGTGATCATGACAGAGGATCTCACCTTCAAGGACCATAACACTGTAGCAATCGCATCTGCCAGAAAAATGACAGGATGGATAATGAGAACCTTCAAAACCAGGGATGCCAAGCCCATGTTGACACTTTTCAGGTCGCTTGTTCTATCTAGACTGGAATATTGCTGAACACTAACTGCACCTTTCAAGGCAGGTGAAATTTGCTGACCTAGAAAATGTACAGAGAACCTTCACGGCACGCATAACTGCGATAAAACACCTCAATTACTGGGAACACTTGAAGTCCCTACACCTGTACTCCCTGGAATGCAGGCGGGAGAGATATATTATTATATACACTTGGAAAATCCTAGAGGGATTAGTACCAAACTTGCACACGAGAGTCACTCCCTACGAAAGCAAAAGACTTGGCAGACGATGTAACATCCCCCCAATGAAAAGCAGGGGTGCCACTAGCACGTTGAGAGACAACACAATAAGTGTCAGGGGCCCAAGACTGTTCAACTGCCTCCCAGCATACATAAGGGGGGATTACCAATAGACCCCTGGCTGTCTTCAAGCAGGCACTGGACAGGCACCTAAAGTCGGTGTCTGACCAGCCAGGCTGTGGTTCGTACGTTGGACTGCGTGCGGCCAGCTGTAACAGTCTGGTTGATCAGGCTCTGATCCACCATGAGGCCTGGTCACAGACCGGGCCGCAGGGGCGTTGACCCCTGGAACTCTCTCCAGGTATATATACTAAGGAAGGATAATTGTATCATTATCAAATGTTAGTCTGGCAGACGTGAGTGTGCTGTAATTCTAGTTGTTTTTAAATGTCTAAGACAAACTCAGTGAATTTTAGTTGCACGAGAGTATAAGGTATACCTGGAGTATACCTGGAGAGGGTTTCGGGGGTCAATGCCCCCGCGGCCCGGTCTGTGACCTGGCCTCGTGGTGGATCAAGGTCTGATCAACCAGGCTGTTACTGCTGGCCGAACGCAGACTGACGTACGAACTACAGCCCGGCTGGTCAGGTACTGACTTCGGGTGCCTGTCCAGCGCCTTCTTGAAGACAGCCAGGGGTCTATTGGTAATCCCCCTTAAGTATGCCAGGAGGCAGTTGAACAGTCTTGGGCCCCTGACACTTATTGTGTTGTCTCTGAGATTACTCTAATTCCTGTAAGGACACACATCCCTCGTTGTCTCCTTCTGTCCTTCAGAAGTCTAAAATGCGGTGTTTGAGATAGATAGATTTTTTCATATTATCAAGAAGTTTCCCAACTACAGAAATATGGAAGATTACTTAGCATCTCCTATTCCAGAGTGGCAAGGCGCTCCAGTAGTGCCCTTCTATATTATCAATCCTGTCTCCGACCCTTATACAATCCTGACTAATGAAGTGTCGACCTCTTCACCACGTGGTACCTTCACTGCTTCACAAGCATCACAGTCCACTACAACTACTTCTCCCACGTTCAAACGACAACCATAAATGCTCTAAAAAACGACTACCTCGAAATCATACACTGGCACTACCATCCATTCATACTACAGTCTTTGTTCAATGATCTCAAACTTTAGCTACAACTACAAGTATTGCAGAGATACACTTGCCTGCACACTCTTCTCCTGTAGCCCCTAGATACAATAAATCAGACCTACCTCCACTGTCACCCACATCCAACAAACCCACTAACTCCTCACAACCACTTATTTTTTCTCTCTGACGACCACTAATGAACCTGCCGTCAGCATTCAGCTCCTCTCACTCGTTTACAGCGCCTGGCAGAGAGACGCTCGCACACATAATGACATATCTTGAAGAGAGACAGTTAGAAATGGGTCTTGACAAGCTATCCTTCAAGCGTGGAAATTTGCCAGGACTCATACAAATAAAAATGCACAAACATACCGAATGACTATAGCCTTAACACCATCAACATCTCAGCCTCGTGAGCCATTCCTCATAGCGCTACATTCATCACACTACTTTCCCGACGGTTCGCACCATGAAAGTGCACTTCTTGTATGCAATAACATCCTGTATTCTCAAAGTTCCATTCTTAGGCTGCTTCACTATACTGCAGTACAAGTTTATTTGGTACAGTCTGCTGCTCTTTATATCTGCCATCTATATGAATCTTTGTCGATATCTAACATGCAATTTTATATCTCATCTTTATCCCTACCACTTCTTATACATTTACTCTGGGGTGGATAGCATTGTAGCTACCCTGGTAACCAGCTGGATTCGTGTCTGACCTCCCCAAAAATTCCATCAATATTCCAACATATACTGGAGTGTTGTGAAATAATTGCTAAGCAAATGAAGTTTTAAAGCTTTATAATAAAGCTGAAGTATGAGTATTATTAACAGTAATGTTTCAAGCACCCAACCAGCTAACACAGGGGAGCCACTGGGCAGTGTCCCAGGGTCTCTAACATTCCTCATCTATCTCAAAGACCGTCACAAATGCCTCGCAGAAACTTGACTCAATTCTGTTTACAGACGACACAGCTTTTGATATTTTAGATCCTCTTGTCGTCAACAATACAGTGAAAAGAGAGCTCGAAAAAATATCAAAGTGGGTTATAACAAATTCACACTCAATATGGACACGATTTTCTAAATGGTTGGAAACAAGTAAAACATATTAATTGTAACTTAATGACAAATGCACAAATAGCCCGCACATAGGACGGAGGAGCTTACAACGACGTTTCGGTTCGACTTGAACCATTTACAAAGTCACATAAACAGTGCTTTTGTTTCAACCCTTAATGGGCCCCCTAGCTCTCCTGCAGTGCTCCTCTTTCTTGGTCTTTGACTCCACCATTACTACCACTACCTCTTCCTTTCCTACTTCCTCTCTTGTCCCGTCCCTGTCTGCTGGCCTATACATACTTCCTCTCTCGTCCCGTCCCTGTCTGCTGGCCTATACATACTTCCTCTCTCGTCCCGTCCCTGTCTGCTGGCCTATACATACTTCCTCCTTCTGTCTAATAGTGTGACTTTGTAAATGGTCCAAGTCGGACCGAAACGTCGTCGGGTTATTTGTGTATTGTTCCAGTCACAGTATTGTGCCTTTTTATTATTTATATATTGATAAATGAATGGACGGAAGGATGGACGGGGGCGCCGTTCATCCTTCTGTTTATTGACAGTTGTTTATTACAGCTTAATCTGAGATCATAGTAATAAATAATAATAGAAGCGTCAAAAGACAACTTTGAGCTCACACATCCAACTAAGCTCTAAGAAAATATCTAAGTGGGTATTCTTTAAAAAATATGCCATTGCAACAAACATCGTTACTCAGTATTTACTACTAGCTAATCTAATCTTATCTCACTTATGGTGTTTGTACACTAGAATCTGCAACAGAAAATCATTCTTAAACCTGTTATTACTTAACAAAGATCTGCTGTTAGGATTATCGCTCGGTCAAGTTCTACATAACACTCACCAACCTCTGAAACATAAATCTGCTAAACGTATGTTTACAGAACACTCAAGTGTAGCCCAGTGTTGAGACTCTTCTTGGTGAGCAGCAACACAAGTTGTGTCAGTGGTCACGACAGGTCACGACAGGTCACGTGTCCTGAGCTGCTTTGAGGATTAGTGTGGAGGGTTACAAAGCCATAGCTTGCTTTTGCAGTGTTTTAAAATTTGAGGTTGGTGTGTTGAAGGAGGAGGTCCTGCTTTTCCAGGAGGAAGTCAGGAGGATGAAGGTTCACCTCGATGGGTTTGGGAGTTAGTGTGAGGTGGATGGAGTGGTTGAGGGGAATGAGGCTATCAGCAGTGAGGTGCAGTCTGTCACTCACTGCCAGGAGGCTGAAGGTGGGGAGGACGAAGAGGCTTCCAACAGTGAGGTGCAGTCCAGCACCAGCACCTCCAGCAGTGATTTGGAGAGTGGCAGCCGCTTTAAGTGGCAAGTGGTTCACAATTCAGGAAGAAGGAATATGAGGAAGGTTAACAGAGAAGATGTGAAGGTAGGAAATCGATTCTCTGTTCTCCAGGACGAGTGCACTTCACTGGTTAGTGAGGTTGAAGGTACCACTGACTCCCCTACTAATCAAGGTAAGAATATTCTGATTGAAGGAGATTCTCAGTAAGATATATGGAACGTGATTTTTCTAACAGAGATAGGAAGGTCAGACAGAGGGTGTGCCTCCCAGGAGCTGGTGTTGGTGACATAGTCAGCGGGTTGGATAATATTATGTCAGGTAATGGGAACAAGTCCATTATCTGTCTTAGTGCTGGTGGAAATGACATTGGGAAGGGCAGAAGACAAGAGCCACTGGATAAGTACAGGTCAGCCATAGAAGTAGTCAAGTCTAAGGGAGGGATCCCAATCATATGTAGCATCTTGCCTAGAAAGGGAGTGGGCAATGAATGGATGTCTAGGTCAATTGGTATAAATTCCTGGCTAGACAGGTACTGCAAGGAACTTGCAGTTCCATTCATTGATAACTGGGACAAATTCTATGGCAAACGTGATATGTATGCAAGGGATGGGGTTCATCTCTCTGGGGCTGGAGTGGTTGCATTAGCTGATCTGGCTCCTAAATGACATTTAAATTACACTGACAAAACACCGCCACTCTCGGGCCAGCATACAATTATATGTTAAACAATATTAATTTAGGAAGGAAAGACAACAATTCACTTATATAAAAATATGTCTATATATTAAAGTAAATTATGTAAAACTTATAACCTACTACAAAAAACCACCACACTCCAGTTCACTAAATGAACACTTATAAACAGGGAGACTCCATGACACCCCTCCTTTCCTGCAGGCTACTTCCTACAGTTATGATAAGATAAGATAAGATTTCTTCGGATTTTTAACCCCGGAGGGTTAGCCACCCAGGATATCCCAAGAAAGTCAGTGCGTCATCGAGGACTGTCTGTCTTATTTTCATTGGGGTCCTTAATCTTGTCCCCCAGGATGCGACCCACACCAGTCGACTAACAACCCAGGTACCCATTTGCTGCTAGGTGAACATGACAACAGGTGTAAGGAAACACGTCGAAATGTTTCCACCCGCCGGGAATCGAACCCGGGCCCTCCGTGTGTGAAGAGAGAGCTCTAGCCACCAGACCACCGGGCCACCCGGTGGCCGAAACAGACCCTTGCACACACTAGGGCCTTAAAAAAACATGAAAGCATTTACACACTAAATTACCTATAGTATACACAAAAAAATCACCAAACCACGTACTCACACTAACACCAACCCATGAAGGCTTCACCCAGCCGCCTTCCTACGCCTACTAACTCTCCAACACCTCAACTGCTCCTGTCCTGGCCACTCTGCCTTGACAGGAATAATACGCGTTTCGTTCCAGTTCAAACTCAGAAAATGACATTATGTATGGAGCGTTTTTTATAAAATATTTTACTGTAGCACACTGCGTAATAGGGGGTCATTGATGACTTGTCTAGGACTTTAAACTGATAGATTATAGAGGTATGGGTGTTTGTGGGAAACAATCAGGCTGCAGTACTAGGGTTGAAAACAGCAGATATTACCAGGATACCTCAGGGATATGTTTAAAAGGCAATATTCAAAATAGAGTTGCTAGTAAAGGCAAAGCAATTTTTCAACAAACAAAGAGAGATAGTAGAGGGCAACGAGTGACTAGCTCCTTTAAGGTTTACTATTCAAATAGTAGGAGTCTAAGAAATAAGATGGATGAGCTAAGAATACTTGCAAATGTTGGTAATATAGATATTATTGCTATAACGGAGACCTGGAGTTTACCTGGAGAGGGTTTCGGGGGTCAACCCCCCCGCGGCCAGGTCTGAGACCAGGGCTCATGGTGGATCAGGGTATGATCAACCAGGCTGTTATTGCCGGCCGCACGCAAACTGACGTACGAACCACAGCCCGGTTGGTCATGTACTGACTTTAGGTGCCTGTCCAGTGTCTTCTTGAAGACAGCCAGGGGTCTATTGGTAATCCCCCTAATGTATGCTGGGAGGCAGTTGAACAGTCTTGGGCCCCGGACACTTATGGTGTTGTCTCTCAGTGTACTCGTGGCGCCCCTGCTTTTCATCGGGGGAATGTTGCATCTCCTGCCGAGTCTTTTGCTTTCATAGGGAGTGATTTTCGTATGCAAGTTTGGTACTAATCCCTCTAGGATTTTCCAAGTGTATATAATCATGTATCTATCTCGCCTACATTCCAGGGAATACAGATCAAGGACCTTCAACCGTTCCCAATTAATTTAGGTGCTTTATCGTACTTATGTGTGCTGTGAAAGTTCTTTGTACCCTCTCCAGGTCTGCAATGTCGCCAGCCTTGAAGGGGGCTATTAGTGAACAGCAGTTTTCCAGCCTAGAGAGAACAAGTGATTTGAAGAGTGTCATCATGAGCTTGGCATCCCTAGTTTTGAAGGTTCTCATTATCCATCCTATCATTTGGTTCAACTTAAAAGATAGAGAAATGCCTTCTGAGTGCAACATACAAGGTTATAAACTATTCCACACTGATAGGGTCAACAGGAAGGGTGGTGGAATTTTTGATGTATGTCAGTGATAATTTAAATTGTTGTGTTAGACAAGATATAAGATTAGAAACATGTGACACAGAATCTGTTTGGCTACAGTTTCTCGAAGGTCGTGAAAAATTTATTTTGGGTGTGATTTTTAGGCCCACAAGCCTTGATAGGGAATGCGGTAGGCTGCTATGGGACGAAATTCATAAGGCGTCTAGATATGAAAATGTTGTGTTAATGGGAGATTTTAACTTTAGACAAATTGATTGGAACAATGTGACAGGAAACCTTGAGTCTAGTGACTTTCTTGATACAGTTCAGGATTACTTTTTAAAACAGTTTGTGACAGAACCAACTAGAACCTGACTTGGTTCTTGCCAACAAAGAATCACTAATTAATAATCTTGATGTTAATGATGAGTTGGGGGAAAGCGATCACAAATCACTTAGTTTCAATATACCATGGAATTACCCAGATAACTGCAATCAAGTCTTTGTCCCAGACTTCCGCTTGGCTGACTTCATGGGACTGAAAAATTACCTGGGTGGGCTAAATTGGGATGACCTAACTATGGGTCAGGTAGCTGGTGTTGGTTGCCAATATGACGTTTTTCAGAGCATAGTTCTAGCTGCCCAGACAACTTTTGTTCCGAGAAAGGAAATTAGATCTAACAAAAATGATCCCAAATAGATAAACAATAGATTAAATCATCTCATTGGTCAAAAGAGAGGCACATATAGGTGTATCAAAAGAGGGGAAGAACAGTTAAGAAATCAATATATTCAATTAAAGAGGGAAATAAAAAAAGGAATAAGAAAAGCAAAACGGGATTATGAGGTTAAAGTCGCTAGGGATTCGAAGAAAAAGGGTTCTTTCATGTATACAGAAGTAAGATTAGGAACAAGATAGGCCTACTTAAGAGTAACTCAGGTCAGATCACTGACAGTGATTAGGATATGTGTGAACTTTTCAACACTTACTTCCTCTCAGTTTTTACTCAGGAAGATACTAGCGAAATTCCAGAAATAATAAATTATGTAGAACCGGACGATATTAAACTATGCACGATTGGGGTAACTAGTGACATGGTCCTCAGACAAATAGTGAAATTGAAACCTAACAAATCCCCAGGCCCTGATGAACTGTTTGGAAGGGTTTTAAAGGAATGTAAAGAGAAACTTAGCAAACCTTTGGCTAATCTTTTCAATATATCACTACAAACTGGCATAGTGCCAGACAAGTGGAAAATGGCTAATGTAATACCTATTTACAAGGCAGGTGACAGGTCCTTAGCTTCGAACTATAGACCAATAAGCCTTACCTACATAGTGGGAAAATTTATGGAATCAATAATTGCCGAGGCAATTCGTAGCCATCTTGAAAGTCATAAATTGATTAATGAATCTCAACACGGTTTTACTAAGAGGCGTTCCTGTCTTACGAATTTACTAACTTTTTCACTAAGGTGTTTGAGGAGGTAGATCATGGTAATGAATATGATATTGTGTATATGGACTTCAGTAAGGCTTTCGATAGAGTTCCACATCAGAGGCTATTGAATAAACTTAAGGCACACGGAATAGGAGGAGAAAATTTTTCCTGGGTAGAGGCATGGTTGACAAATAGGCAGCAGAGAGTTTGCATAAATGGGGATAAATCAGAATGGGGAAGTGTCACAAGCGCTGTTGGGTCAGTGTTGGGCGCCTTGTTGTTCACAATTTACATAAACGACATAGATGAGGGAATAAATAGCAATATAAGCAAATTTGCTGATGACACCAAAATATTCCGTCCAATTCATTCTAATGAGGACATTAGAGCACTCCAGGATGATTTGAATAGACTGATGCAGTGGTCGGAGAAGTGGCAGATGCAGTTTAATGTAGACAAATGCAAAGTTCTAAATGTTGGGCAGGACAATAACCATGACACATATAAACTGAATAATGTAGATCTTAATACTTGTGATTGCGAGAAGGATTTAGGAGTTCTGGTTAGCAGTAATCTGAAACCAAGACAACTGCATAAGTGTTCGCAATAAAGCTAACAGAATCCTTGGCTTCATATCAAGAAGTATAAATAATAGAAGTCCTCAGGTTGTTCTTCAACTCTGTATATCCTTGGTTAGGCCTCATTTAGATTATGCTGCACAGTTCTGGTTACCGTATTACAGAATGGATATAAATGCACTGGAAAACGTACAGAGGAGGATGACAAAGTTGATCCCATGTATCAGAAATCTTCCCTATGAGGATAGACCGAGGGCCTTGAATCTGCACTCTCTAGAAAGGCGTAGAATTAAGGGGGATATGATTGAGGTGTATAAATGGAAAACAGGAATAAATACAGGGGATGTAAAAAGCGTGCTAAAAATATCCAGCCAAGACAGGACTCGCAGCAATGGTTTTAAGTTGGAAAAGTTCAGATTCAGGAAGGATATAGGAAAGCACTGGTTTGGTAATAGAGTTGTGGATGAGTGGAACAAACTCCTGAGTACCGTCATAGAAGCTAAGACGTTGTGTAGTTTTAAAAATAGGTTAGATAAATACATGAGTGGGTGTGGGTGGGTGTGAGTTGGACCTGACTAGTTTGTGCTACTAGGTCAGTTTCCGTGCTCCTTCCTTAATGAATAGGAATTGACCTGACTACCTTAAGCCATTGGCTTAAGCCGGTGGGTGAATTTTACTTGCCTCGCATGGGCCAGTAGGCCTGCTGCAGTGTTCCTTCTTTCTTATGTTCTTATGTTCACGAGGCCTGGTCTCAGACCGGGCCACTGGGGCGTTGACCCCTAAACCCTCTCCAGGTATACTCCAGGTATACTCCAGGTATACTCCAGGTATACTCCAGGTATACTCCAGGTATACTCCAGGCATACTCCAGGTATACTCCAGGTATACTCCAGGTATACTCCAGGTATACTCCAGGTATACTCAGGTATACTCCACGCATACTCCAGGTATACTCCACGCATACTCCAGGTATACTCCAGGTATACTCCAGGCATACTCCAGGTATACTCCAGGTATACTCCAGGTATACTCCAGGTATCTGACGATGTAATAAGTGTCACGTCTGTCAGCTCCTTCACAATCTACCTTCTACACAGGATGTGATTTATGCCTTGAATGAGTTCAAATAATTAATGGCTATGTTACCTATTGTAATCCAATGTAACAAGCAGTTATGGTCATGTGATATTGTAGACACTTCTTTTTCCGGCCTCCTAATTATTTTTTTCAAACTCTGACTGTCAGTTTGTCTACTTTCTCTACAGATTTGTTTGTACCAATATTAACTTTCAGACAATCCAAATCTTTCCTACGTTTTGTTTCTTTTATTTATTTTAAGTGCTAGTTTTATTATACCTGACAAGCTCCACATATTAGTGGGTTATCAAATAGTTTGTAACTTTCGTAACTAGTGTATTTGTAACTGTTTGTAACTTTCGTAACTAGTGTGTTTGTAACTGTTTGTAACTTTTGCAACTTCTGTCTGGAAATGAAATTGACTTTCATGTTCATATACAAATATTTTTTATTCATAATTCAATTGAATTATTCTTAATTTTTGAGCAGTTCTTTGCTGCAACATTCTGGATTGTTCC
Source organism: Cherax destructor (assembly GCA_009830355.1). NCBI lineage: Eukaryota > Metazoa > Arthropoda > Malacostraca > Decapoda > Parastacidae > Cherax > Cherax destructor. The sequence goes on along the minus strand of WNWK01007451.1, from coordinate 43,183 downwards.
AAAAACTCTGCAATAATCATTTTCAATTGACAGATGAGCAACACTTTGCAATTCTTTTTGATCTTGAGAATTTCTGAATTAAGATGTAATTTGTTTAAATTAAAGAAACACCTTAACAAAACTCCTACAGCCATAAATTTACATTAGCCAGTTACATCACTGTAAGCCTTTTACAAGTTATTTACATCACTGTAAGCCTTTTACAAGTTATTTACATCACTGTAAGCCTTTTACAAGTTATTTACATCACTGTAAACCTTTTACAAGTTATTTACATCACTGTAAACCTTTTACAAGTCATTCACATCACTGTAAACCTTTTACAAGTTATTTACATCACTGTAAACCTTTTACAAGTTATTTACATCACTGTAAACCTTTTACAAGTTATTTACATCACTGTAAACCTTTTACAAGTTATTTACATCACTGTAAACCTTTTACAAGTTATTTACATCACTGTAAACCTTTTACAAGTCATTCACATCACTGTAAACCTTTTACAAGTTATTTACATCATTGTAAACCTTTTACAAGTTATTTACATCACTGTAAACCTTTTACAAGTCATTCACATCACTGTAAACCTTTTACAAGTTATTTACATCATTGTAAACCTTTTACAAGTTATTTACATCACTGTAAACCTTTTACAAGTTATTTACATCATTGTAAACCTTTTACAAGTTATTTACATCATTGTAAACGTTTTACAAGTTAGCTACGTCACTGTAAGTCTTTTTCAAGTTATTTACATCACTGTAAGCGTTTTTCAAGTTAGCTACATCACTAAGTCTTTTTCAAGTTATCTACATCACTAAGTCTTTTTCAAGTTAGCTACATCACTAAGTCTTTTTCAAGTTATCTACATCACTAAGTCTTTTTCAAGTTAGCTACATCACTAAGTCTTTTTCAAGTTAGCTACATCACTAAGTCTTTTTCAAGTTAGCTACATCACTAAGTCTTTTTCAAGTTAGCTACATCACTAAGTCTTTTACAAGTTAGCTACATCACTAAGTCTTTTTCAAGTTAGCTACATCACTAAGTCTTTTAAAGTTAACTTCACAAAACTCAAATTTTCTGTTAAAGTTTCATAGGTGAATTATTCTGTCATTTTAACAATTCGAAATTGTGACTTCAGTAATGATTTTTTAAGAAAATGTTACAGCAATGTTTCAGTGAATGATGAAGTGCAAAAAACACTAAGAATCCAAAGGAATCCACAGTTGTGAATGTGATAATAACTTGTAGTGTTGGTAGCAACAGTCTGAAGGAGGTTGTGTGGTGGTGAGTGGTACTCGAGGGTAAGCTCTGCTTTGCTTGAAAATGGTATAAAATACGGACAAGTTGAAGATTAAGACACAGGTGCAAAAGTTGGGTGTCTTTATTGTTGAAATGTTTCGTCTACACAGTAGACTTCTTCAGTCAGATACAAAGGGATCAGTAGTAGTATTGATTTAGAGATGTAATCAGTCCGTCAATCTTGGAGAAAAAGTCTGGAGAAGAGACCATCGTCCAGACCATCGTCCAGACCATCGTCCAGACCATCGTCCAGACTATCGTCCAGACTATCGTCCAGACCATCGTCCAGGCCATCGTCCAGGCCATCGTCCAGACCATCGTCCAAACCATCGTCTAGACCATCGTCCAGACTATCGTCCAGACCATCGTCCAGACCATCGTCCAGACCATCGTCCAGACCATCGTCCAGACCATCGTCCAGACCATCGTCCAGACCGTCGTCCAGACCGTCGTCCAGACCATCGTCCAGACTATCGTCCAGACCATCGTCCAGACCATCGTCCAGACCATCGTCCAGACCATCGTCCAGACCATCGTCCAGACCATCGTCCAGACCATCGTCCAGACCGTCGTCCAGACCGTCGTCCAGACCGTCGTCCAGACCATCGTCCAGACTATCGTCCAGACCATCGTCCAGACCATCGTCCAGACCATCGTCCAGACCGTCGTCCAGACCGTCGTCCAGACCATCGTCCAGACTATCGTCCAGACCATCGTCTAGACCATCGTCCAGACTATCGTCCAGACCATCGTCCAGGCCATCGTCCAGACCATCGTCCAGACCATCGTCCAGACTATCGTCCAGACCATCGTCTAGACCATCGTCCAGACCATCGTCCAGGCCATCGTCCAGACCATCGTCCAGAACATCGTCCAGACCATCGTCCAGAACATCGTCCAGACCATCGTCCAGACTATCGTCCAGACCATCGTAAAGACCATCGTCCAGACTTCGTCTAGACCATCGTCCAGACTATCGTCCAGACCATCGTCCAGACCATCGTCCAGGCCATCGTCCAGACCATCGTCCAGACCATCGTCCAGGCCATCGTCCAGACCATCGTCCAGACCATCGTCTAGACCATCATCCAGACCATCGTCCAGACCATCGTCCAGACCATCGTCCAGACCATCGTCCAGACCATCGTCTAGACCATCGTCCAGACCATCGTCCAGACCATCGTCCAGACTATCGTCCAGACCATCGTCCAGACCATCGTCCAGACCATCGTCCAGACCATCGTCCAGACCGTCGTCCAGACCGTCGTCCAGACCATCGTCCAGACCATCGTCTAGACCATCGTCCAGACCATCGTCCAGACCATCGTCCAGACTATCGTCCAGACCGTCGTCCAGACCATCGTCCAGACCATCGTCCAGACCATCGTCTAGACCATCGTCCAGACCATCGTCCAGACCATCGTCCAGACCATCGTCTAGACCATCGTCCAGACCATCGTCCAGACCATCGTCCAGACCATCGTCTGGAACTCTTCTCCAGGCTGAGGGACTGACAACCTGGTTGATAGACTAATTACATCATCTTTATTTCATTACTACTGCTACCTTGTATATGACTGAAGAAGTCTACTGTGTAAGTGAAAGTGTCCTCAGTAAACACACCCGAGTGTTGCACATGTGATTCAAACTTTACTTTCATTCCTCAAGTTCATAGCAAAAGAAATTATTTTTCAAGGATGATAATTATTAGTGAGTCAGAATTAAATGATAATGTTTTTTTTCATCATAACAGATCTGATCTGAATCACATTTCATAAACTTAGGAAAAACTGTCTCATTATCATTGAAATTAATAATTTTCATCTTGTGTGTGTACTACAGTGGTGAAATATTTTACCCAGCAATGACACTGTAGATCCAGGGGTCTGTTATGCTATGACACTGTAGATCCAGGGGTCTGTTATGCTATGACACTGTAGATCCAGGGGTCTGTTATGCTATGACACTGTAGATCCAGGGGTCTGTTATGCTATGACACTGTAGATCCAGGGGTCTGTTATGCAATGACACTGTAGATCCAGGGGTCTGTTATGCTATGACACTGTAGATCCAGGAGTCTGTTATGCAATGACACTGTAGATCCAGGGGTCTGTTATGCTATGACACTGTAGATCCAGGGGTCTGTTATGCTATGACACTGTAGATCCAGGGGTCTGTTATGCTATGACACTGTAGATCCAGGGGTCTGTTATGCTATGACACAGTAGATCCAGGGGTCTGTTATGCTATGACACTGTAGATCCAGGGGTCTGTTATGCTATGACACTGTAGATCCAGGGGTCTGTTATGCAATGACACTGTAGATCCAGGGGTCTGTTATGCTATGACACTGTAGATCCAGGGGTCTGTTATGCTATGACACTGTAGATCCAGGGGTCTGTTATGCAATGACACTGTAGATCCAGGGGTCTGTTATGCTATGACACTGTAGATCCAGGGGTCTGTTATGCTATGACACTGTAGATCCAGGGGTCTGTTATGCTATGACACTGTAGATCCAGGGGTCTGTGATGCTATGACACTGTAGATCCAGGGGTCTGTTATGCAATGACACTGTAGATCCAGGGGTCTGTTATGCTATGACACAGTAGATCCAGGGGTCTGTTATGCTATGACACTGTAGATCCAGGGGTCTGTTATGCTATGACACTGTAGATCCAGGGGTCTGTTATGCAATGACACTGTAGATCCAGGGGTCTGTTATGCTATGACACAGTAGATCCAGGGGTCTGTTATGCTATGACACTGTAGATCCAGGGGTCTGTTATGCTATGACACTGTAGATCCAGGGGTCTGTTATGCTATGACACTGTAGATCCAGGGGTCTGTTATGCAATGACACTGTAGATCCAGGGGTCTGTTATGCTATGACACTGTAGATCCAGGGGTCTGTTATGCTATGACACTGTAGATCCAAGGGTCTGTTATGCTATGACACTGTAGATCCAGGGTCTGTTATGCTATGACACTGTAGATCCAGGGGTCTGTTATGCTATGACACTGTAGATCCAGGGTCTGTTATGCTATGACACTGTAGATCCAGGGTCTGTTATGCTATGACACTGTAGATCCAGGGGTCTGTTATGCTATGACACTGTAGATCCACGGGTCTGTTATGCTATGACACTGTAGATCCAGGGGTCTGTTATGCTATGACACTGTAGATCCAGGGGTCTGTTATGCTATGACACTGTAGATCCAGGGGTCTGTTATGCTATGACACTGTAGATCCAAGGGTCTGTTATGCTATGACACTGTAGATCCAGGGGTCTGTTATGCTATGACACTGTAGATCCAGGGGTCTGTTATGCTATGACACTGTAGATCCAGGGGTCTGTTATGCAATGACACTGTAGATCCAGGGTCTGTTATGCTATGACACTGTAGATCCAGGGGTCTGTTATGCTATGACACTGTAGATCCAAGGGTCTGTTATGCTATGACACTGTAGATCCAGGGGTCTGTTATGCTATGACACTGTAGATCCAGGGGTCTGTTATGCTATGACACTGTAGATCCAGGGGTCTGTTATGCTATGACACTGTAGATCCAGGGGTCTGTTATGCTATGACACTGTAGATCCAGGGGTCTGTTATGCTATGACACTGTAGATCCAAGGGTCTGTTATGCTATGACACTGTAGATCCAGGGGTCTGTTATGCTATGACACTGTAGATCCAGGGGTCTGTTATGCTATGACACTGTAGATCCAGGGTCTGTTATGCTATGACACTGTAGATCCAAGGGTCTGTTATGCTATGACACTGTAGATCCAGGGGTCTGTTATGCTATGACACTGTAGATCCAGGGGTCTGTTATGCTATGACACTGTAGATCCAGGGGTCTGTTATGCTATGACACTGTAGATCCAGGGGTCTGTTATGCTATGACACTGTAGATCCAAGGGTCTGTTATGCTATGGACACCTTTTTAAGTATCAAACGCTCCTGTCTAACATTTTCTCAAACCATACCACGGGTGGGGTTCGAACCCGTGGAATGGTTTGTTTGCAATCGTGTCATTACGATTTCGTGAGTCATTTTCTCAAATGTCTGAAATCTTTTCATCAGATATAAATTCACGAAAAACACAAATAAAAAAAATGCAGAAAACAATATAAAATTAAATAATTCTTGACTGGAATAGGTAATTAGGTACTGAAGGGAATAATTTTACAGGATAAGCATTGGTTACTTTGTTTTTTTTTATGGGTACAGGCCACTGCCTTAGCATGGGCGTTCACGAACCACGTGTATCGATTCCTCCATTTGCTATACCTAAAAAGCTCTTGAGTTCAGTTGGAGAGTCATGAATGATGAATGTAAATAAGAGTGAACGTGCGGGTTATGGAACTCATGAATAACGTCTGGTCTACCAGGGATTCTGTCAATAAATTGAGAATAACAACAAGACTTGGTTATACACAGGAGAGAGGGCGGAAGGAGGTCCTGTGGGGAGAATGTTGTCAGGTGTGAACAGCCAGTCGAGTAGGTGAAGCGCTAAACCACAGGGGTCATACAGCGTGAATGTAGTATCAGGCTTAGGAAGAAAAAACATCGCTGAAGCTTCGCGGATCGTGAAGAATCTAGAGTTTTGAGCAATTATATTGTTTGTGGCAGTAACTGGTGATTCTAAACATAGTCTGCAGCGCCAGACTCTATGATGATAAGTCTCGCCTCTGGGAAATTCCTAAAGTGGTTCTCATTGTTATGGTAGAGAGAACATGCGTGTTGAATGTCGTCCTTCCAGCATGTGTTTATATTTCCTTGACTCTGCTATCCAAGTCTCTGGAGATTTTCACTAAATAAACCTTGTCACAACCTCCACAGTGTACAGTGTACACACTGTAAGTAGTGTCACAACCTCCACACTGTACAGTGTACACGCTGTAAGTAGTGTCACAACCTCCACACTGTACAGTGTACACACTGTAAGTAGTGTCACAACCTCCACACTGTACAGTGTACACGCTGTAAGTAGTGTCACAACCTCCACACTGTACAGTGTACACACTGTAAGTAGTGTCACAACCTCCACACTGTACAGTGTACACACTGTAAGTAGTGTCACAACCTCCACACGGTACAGTGTACACACTGTAAGTAGTGTCACAACCTCCACACGGTACATTGTACACACTGTAAGTAGTGTCACAACCTCCACACTGTACAGTGTACACACTGTAAGTAGTGTCACAACCTCCACACGGTACAGTGTACACACTGTAAGTAGTGTCACAACCTCCACACGGTACATTGTACACACTGTAAGTAGTGTCACAACCTCCACACTGTACAGTGTACACACTGTAAGTAGTGTCACAACCTCCACACGGTACAGTGTACACGCTGTAAGTAGTGTCACAACCTCCACACTGTACAGTGTACACACTGTAAGTAGTGTCACAACCTCCACATTGTACAGTGTACACACTGTAAGTAGTGTCACAACCTCCACACGGTACAGTGTACACACTGTAAGTAGTGTCACAACCTCCACACGGTACAGTGTACACACTGTAAGTAGTGTCACAACCTCCACACTGTACAGTGTACACACTGTAAGTAGTGTCACAACCTCCACACGGTACTGTGTACACACTGTAAGTAGTGTCACAACCTCCACACTGTACAGTGTACACACTGTAAGAAGTGTCACAACCTCCACACTGTACAGTGTACACACTGTAAGTAGTGTCACAACCTCCACACTGTACAGTGTACACACTGTAAGTAGTGTCACAACCTCCACACTGTACAGTGTACACACTGTAAGTAGTGTCACAACCTCCACACTGTACAGTGTACACACTGTAAGTAGTGTCACAACCTCCACACGGTACAGTGTACACACTGTTAGTAGTGTCACAACCTCCACACGGTACAGTGTACACACTGTAAGTAGTGTCACAACCTCCACACTGTACAGTGTACACACTGTAAGTAGTGTCACAACCTCCACACTGTACAGTGTACACACTGTAAGTAGTGTCACAACCTCCACACTGTACAGTGTACACACTGTAAGTAGTGTCACAACCTCCACACTGTACAGTGTACACACTGTAAGTAGTGTCACAACCTCCACACTGTACAGTGTACACACTGTAAGTAGTGTCACAACCTCCACACTGTACAGTGTACACACTGTAAGTAGTGTCACAACCTCCACACTGTACAGTGTACACACTGTAAGTAGTGTCACAACCTCCACACTGTACAGTGTACACACTGTAAGTAGTGTCACAACCTCCACACTGTACAGTGTACACACTGTAAGCAGTGTCACAACCTCCACACTGTACAGTGTACACACTGTAAGTAGTGTCACAACCTCCACACTGTACAGTGTACACACTGTAAGTAGTGTCACAACCTCCACACTGTACAGTGTACACGCTGCAAGTAATGTCACAACCTCCACACTGTACAGTGTATACTCTGCAAGTAGTCTCACAACCTCCACACTGTACAGTGTACACTCTGCAAGTAATGTCACAACCTCCACACTGTACAGTGTACACGCTGCAAGTAATGTCACAACCTCCACACTGTACAGTGTACACGCTGCAAGTAGTGTCACAACCTCCACACTGTACAGTGTACACACTGTAAGTAGTGTCACAACCTCCACACTGTACAGTGTACACGCTGCAAGTAATGTCACAACCTCCACACTGTACAGTGTACACGCTGCAAGTAGTGTCACAACCTCCACACTGTACAGTGTACACGCTGCAAGTAGTGTCACAACCTCCACACTGTACAGTGTACACGCTGCAAGTAGTGTCACAACCTCCACACTGTACAGTGTACACGCTGCAAGTAGTGTCACAACCTCCACACTGGACAGTGTACACGCTGCAAGTAGTGTCACAACCTCCACACTGTACAGTGTACACGCTGCAAGTAGTGTCACAACCTCCACACTGTACAGTGTACACGCTGCAAGTAGTGTCACAACCTCCACACTGTACAGTGTACACGCTGCAAGTAGTGTCACAACCTCCACACTGGACAGTGTACACGCTGCAAGTAGTGTCACAACCTCCACAGTGTACAGTGTACACGCTGCAAGTAGTGTCACAACCTCCACACTGGACAGTGTACACGCTGCAAGTAGTGTCACAACCTCCACACTGTACAGTGTACACGCTGCAAGTAGTGTCACAACCTCCACAGTGTACAGTGTACACGCTGCAAGTAGTGTCACAACCTCCACACTGGACAGTGTACACGCTGCAAGTAGTGTCACAACCTCCACACTGTACAGTGTACACGCTGCAAGTAGTGTCACAACCTCCACAGTGTACAGTGTTAAAGTGCAGTGTATGAGACCCTGATACTGGCTTTAGCTATGGTATTGAAAAGGTTAGTTCTGGTTTTGTTGACAGGAAGTACAATGTGTGTACTGGGTGCAGTGTCATTGTTGACAGGAAGTACAATGTGTGTACTGGGTGCAGTGTCATTGTTGACAGGAAGTACAATGTGTGTACTGAGTGCAGTGGCATTGTTGACAGGAAGTACAATGTGTGTAGTGGGTGCAGTGGCATTGTTGACAGGAAGTACAATGTGTGTACTGGGTGCAGTGTCATAGTGACAACTGAGTAGTATTGTCAAGGCATTTTTCTTGCAGCTGATGAAATTTGTGGGTAGTAACGTTGCCTGAAAAACATTGATATGATTAAGTTCTTGGAGAGACGTGGAAGTGAAAGCCTGAGTGTAGTCAGCCCAGTCTTGGTTGTATGGTCAGCCCAGTCTTGGTTGTGTGGTCAGCCCAGTCTTGGTCGTATGGTCAGCCCAGTCTTGGTCGTGTGGTCAGCCCAGTCTTGGTTGTGTGGTCAGCCCAGTCTTGGTCGTGTGGTCAGCCCAGTCTTGGTTGTGTGGTCAGCCCAGTCTTGGTCGTGTAGTCAGCCCAGTCTTGGTTGTGTGGTCAGCCCAGTCTTGGTCGTGTGGTCAGCCCAGTCTTGGTCGTGTGGTCAGCCCAGTCTTGGTTGTGTGGTCAGCCCAGTCTTGGTCGTGTAGTCAGCCCAGTCTTGGTTGTGTGGTCAGCCCAGTCTTGGTCGTGTGGTCAGCCCAGTCTTGGTCGTGTGGTCAGCCCAGTCTTGGTTGTGTGGTCAGCCCAGTCTTGGTCGTGTGGTCAGCCCAGTCTTGGTCGTGTGGTCAGCCCAGTCTTGGTCGTGTGGTCGTGATGACCAGGGTGTCACCATGTCACACCTTGTACGATGTGAAGTTTCTGTCTCTCATGTAGATCACAAATCATCTACATAGTATAGAAGATACTTATGTACACATCAAGACATTTGTTAGAGGAAATGTATTGTGTGTGTGTGTGTATGTGTGTGTACTCACCTATTTGTAGTTGCAGGGATGTAGACTCAGCTCCTGGCCACGCCTCTTCACTGATCGCTGCTAGGTCCTCTCTCTCCCTTCTCCATGAGCTTTATCATACCTCATCTTAAAGCTATGTATGGTTCCTGCCTCCACTACCTCACTTGCCAGACTATTCCACTTCCTGACAACTCTGTGACTGAAGAAATACTTCCTAACATCCCTTTGACTCATCTGAGTCTTCAACTTCCAATTGTGACCCCTTGTTTCTGTGTCAAATCTTTGGAACATCCTGTCTCTGTCCACCTTATCTAATCCTCGCAATATTTTGTATCTCGTTATCATGTCTCCCCTAAACCTCCTGTCTTCCAGTGTCGTCAGGCATATTTCCCTTAACCTTTCTTCGTAGGACATTGGCCTTAGCTCTGGAACTAGCCTTGTTGCAAACCTTTCCACTTTCCCTAATTTCTTGACGTGCTTGACCAGGTGTGGGTTCCAAACTGGTGCTGCATACTCCAGTATGGGCCTGAACGATTCCTTATTGAAGTATTGGAACGCTATTCTCAGGTTTGCCAGGCGCCCATATGCTGCAGCAGTTATCTGGTTGATGTGTGCTTCCGGAGATGTGCTCGGTATTATACTCACCCCAAGATCCTAACTGCGCAGTTACTAGAACATCAAGACGTCTGAGCAGACTTACCTTAATTAACACCCGGATAATGTTGACTTGATTGAAGATTGCTGAGGAATATCACACATCCTTGTCTGGTGGTGTTTCGCTCGCTATTGTTCTTCAATATTTGTCTGTTACAGTAGTCACTACAAGAAGCTGCGCACACTTCTCTGTAATATACCACTAATGGATTGTCTTTATACACATAAATGCGCAGAAGATTGTTTTATTAATTATCCCGGCGTGAATGTTTCCCTGTGGCGTCTTCCCGACATAAAGAAAGTGTCGATCAAGCATGTTTCTCTTGCTTGCCAAACTTATACAGAAAGCAATACAGAATGCCTGATTTCTTGCTGTGTCTGGGCTTAGACGACTGTGCATGCTATCTAACATGGTATTAGAGTGGTTGTAGGATTTCCTTAATTTTCCTACTACTGTAAGAGATCGATTTTCTCTCATTAATTCACACTCGTTGCAACAGTGGTCAGTCGTGACGTGACTTACTGGCGCCCCCGGGTACGAACACGTGTTACAAATTAAACTGTTGACCAGGAAGCCAGCAAGACGCCATCTGCCCTTTCAGAGAGGGCTGGGCCCCTCAGTTCTGAAAAGGGCTGAAGGGGGATGATAGGGCTGATACTCCCCCTCCGGGAGAAAATTTCTCCACACTTCCCCTATCTTCATGACTTTGCATTTGACGGGGTTAAATTCGAATAGCCAGTTGCTGGACCAGGTGTCCAGCCTGTCCAGGTCTCTCTGTAGTCCTGCCTGATCCTCATCTGATTTAATTCTCTTCATTAACTTCACATCATCTGCAAACAAGGACACTTCTGAGTATATCCCTTCCGTCATGTCATTCACATATACCAAAAATAGCACTGGTCCTAGGACTAACCCCTGTGGAACCCCGCTCGTCACAGGTGTCCACTATGACACCTCGTCACGTACCATGACTCGTTGTTGCCTCCCTGTCAGGTATTCTCTAATCCATTGCAGTGTCCTTCCTGTTATGCGTGCCTGATCCTCTAGCTTTTGCACGAGTATATATATATATATATATATATATATATATATATATATATATAGTGTGTGTGTATGTGTATGTGTGTATGTGTGTGTGTGTGTATATGTGTACGTGTATGTGTGTATGTGTGTGTGTGTATGTGTACGTGTATGTGTGTATGTGTGTGTGTGTGTGTGTGTGTGTGTGTGTGTGTGTGTGTGTGTGTGTGTGTGTGTGTGTGTGTGTGTGTGTGTGTGTGTGTGTGTGTGTGTATGTGTAGGTTAGCAAGCAGTCTGTCTGTGGTGGAACTGTGCTTGATAAATTAGACACATATGCAACACTTGGGTATATTTATTGAGGAAATGTTTCGCCACACAGTGGCTTCATCAGTCCTAATACAGAGATAACTAAGAAATGGATGTGTATCGTGGCAGAAGTCAGGAGGTGCTGCACCTCTCCCGCCTACGGTATATAAGATACTTATTCGCACATATGCTGTATTCTTTTCAAGATTGATGGACTGACAACATCGACTCAAGGCTGAGGGACTGATTACCTCAAACTCCTCCTGTTCTTTACGATTCTTCTTTGTATGGACTGATGAAGCCACTGTGTGGCGAAACGTTTCCTCAATAAAGATACCCAAGTGTTGCATATGTGTCTAATTTATCAACAGTAGAAACACATTCACTACAAAACACTCGGTCTTAAGATGGTCTACGACACCAGATACCATTATATTTTATTTCAAACACATACTCTAGTCCTCCGAGGTAAACTCTCACTTTCCCTCAGAGATGTTCTATCAGAGAGACACGTCCAGGAAGTTACTTAGTACTACCTTATCCCTGTTAGCAATTAATGAACATCCCTTAGTTATCCCAGGGGATGACTTCTACCATCGCGTGTTCGTCATGTGTCGTCATCTGACTCGTAGCAACCAACTAGCAACACGCTAGGTATCATCTGACTCGTAGCAACCAACTAGCAACACGCTAGGTATCATCTGACTCGTAGCAACCAACTAGCAACACGCTAGGTATCATCTGACTCGTGCAACCAACTGCAACACGCTAGGTATCATCTGACTCGTAGCAACCAACTAGCAACACGCTAGGTATCATCTGACTCGTAGCAACCAACTAGCAACACGCTAGGTATCATCTGACTCGTAGCAACCAACTAGCAACACGCTAGGTATCATCTGACTCGTAGCAACCAACTAGCAACACGCTAGGTATCTCGCTACCACCGCCATCACTTCACATGGTTTCAAGTTCACTATTGTTACAACCATGTCTATAACTTTCACGAGACGCGCTATCATTCCATAGTTCATTTTATATCTGTATGATTTCCCTAGTCCAGTATGTACCAATGTTACATTTCTAGGCCTGATTGTCGAACGTCACAGCAGCCCCACATCTTCTAAAAGCCACCTAATTCTCTTACTCACCTGACCTTACTAAAACCTTTACCTCGTTACACCTGGGAAGCAGATAGGCGAACCCTTCTCAGATATAACACAGCCCCAACTCTGTCCAAGCTAAACTATGGGGACTAAATATGCTACTCAGCCTCACCAAGTACTGTTCAGAAGCTACATGTCATTTACCGTCCAGGATTGTGGTTATCTTGGCTCTTCAGTCACTCCCGGTCGTGATCGTGTATGCAGGGGCAAACATCCTTTCTTTATAGGATCGACGTGATGCTCATTGCCTTATTTTATTCGTTCCCACGACCTTCATAATCCTCATATATACACAATAATCACTCATTCAATCGCTGATCCCACTTCCCTACGACCTTTCAGCCTCCACGTACGACCCCCAGAAACAGCTCTAAATTCATCTTCCCTTGTGGTTCACCTGGCATCAGACTCTCCCTTAACCCCTGGGAAGCTCCAGCGACTTGCTTTCCCTTCTGTGCCAGCTCAGAGGCCAACATATCTCATGCAAACTCGCACTCACGTTTTTCTTTGAATACATTTTCACGTTATGCTGTGTAAATATGTTCACGTCGTGTATGTGACTATGTGAATAAAGTAATCCGAGAACATTTATTGCACTAGACCATTATTTTAATGCAGAATTTCATGTCAATCTCATTGTCATAATGCTCACTGCAACCATGTCCAACATCCCATTTATTTTCGCTTCAGGTTCTCTAAGTGCATTACTGACTGTTGAGAAACGTAACTCCTCACACTACTTTGCCCTCCGTGTACAACAGCAGTAATGTAGAATTTCTAGGAAACACAAAAAATTCATTATTTGCTGTTCCTTGACGCACAGTCATCTAGGGTGTCGATCACGCAGACGTGGTACCTGGTGTCCGCCATCTACTATCTGCCAATCTTTTACAGGAGAGTCCCTTATTCCATTATTTTCTAGTACTATCGCAGATATTGTGGCTCGCTGGCAACAGCGCTGGTCCGGCTATGAGAACAGGGAATTATTTTCCATCAGGCCACAGTTACGACCGTGACTGTCTTCTTCCCATTGCTGTCATACGTTGGAAATAGCCTATGTACATTTGCAGATTGGTCACACACGACTTACACATGGATACCATGTGACAAGACGCCCGACACAGCTATGAGGACTGTCAGGTGCCTCTAACAGTTCACATACTGTCAGTCTGTTCTAGCTATCAGATAGCATGTAGAGCTTACTGCCAACATTTGTAGTGCCCAGACGAAATGACTGAGTCTTCTCACCGAAAATCCCACCTTTGACGCTGACTTCCTCTATGAGTTATTTACAGAAACTATTCTGTTGCTCCACTGATGATGGTAATATTATGCCCTCACTAACGCCCGTGTCACTCGCCTCTTATCATTACAACTCAGACCTTCTCTGCAGTGAGTGCCCCTCACCGGTTTAATGCTTCTTTTCATTTTTAATACACTAACATGTCACTACACCTGCCACTTACAGGCAAATACAGGTTCCCGCTATGCTACGGTTAAGAATGCCGCATTAAGATTCCTGTGCCACATGTTGCAAGTTGCTCACCCAGGGTGCTTGGTATGCTGTTTAAATCACCCTGAATCAATATTTTCAACTAGCTGGAGAGTTTATGATGCAGCACTGTTGGGGCTCCTGGAAAAGTGTTGGAGGAAGAGTAAAAGTTTGCAATGCAGGCCATGTGGAAGTGAGAATTGTAGATGCTATGGAGAAGTGTGTTGGAGGTGCAGTGGACATCAGTGTTGGAGGTGCTGTGGACATCAGTGTTGGAGGTGCTGTGGACATCAGTGTTGGAGGTGCGGTGAACATCAGTGTTGGAGGTGCTGTGAACATCAGTGTTGGAGGTGCTGTGGAAATCTGTGTAAGAGGTAGTAAGAAAGACTGTTGGATGCAGTGTAGGAGACAGAGTTGGAGGAAGTGTGAAAAGGAGTGTTGGAGGAAGTGTAGAAGTTAGTGTTGCAGACAATGTACAAGACACTGTTGGAGTAACTATGAAAGCCAGTGTTGGAAACAGTGTAGACCAGAGAGTTATAAGTGTGGATGAGACTGAGGAAGTGTGGCAGAGAGCTGATGTTAGAGACAGTGGTGAGGTTAGTGTTGAAGGCAGTATTGAAGACAGTGTTGGAGAAAGTGTGGCAGACTGTGCTGGAGATAGTGTGGGAGACAATGTTGGAGGCAGCGAAGGAGAGAGTGCTGAATGTAATGGGAAGACCAATATTGAGGTAATGCTGGAGATAATATTAAAGGTAATGTCGGAATTAGTGTAGGAGATGGTGTTGGAGGTAGTGGTGGAGATACAGACAATATGGATGAATGGACACAAGTGCTTGAATTTTACACAACCTTATTGAATGATAAGTTTCAGTCACGTGACCTTGCTCACTCCATCACCCTGGAACAAAACACATCCAATGAATAATTGCTAAATTTTGTGTATTTTAAAGGAACAATACCGTGACTGATACAATACACAAATAACCCGCAGCTTGGGAGACAGTGTTGGAGGTAGTGTGGGAGACAGTGTTGGAGGTAGTGTGGGAGACAGTGTTGGAGGTAGTGTGGGAGACAGTGTTGGAGGTAGTGTGGGAGAAAGGGTTGGAGGTAGTGTGGGAGAAAGGGTTGGAGGTAGTGTGGGAGACAGGGTTGGAAGTAGTGTTGGAGACAGGGTTGGAGGTAGTGTGGGAGACAGTGTTGGAGGTAGTGTGGTAGACAATGTTGGAGGTAGCGTGGGAGACAGTGTTGGAGGCAGCGTGGGAGACAGTGTTGGAGGCACCATGGTAGACAGTGTTGGAGGTAGTGTGGGAGAAAGGGTTGGATGTAGTGTGGGAGACAGGGTTGGAAGTAGTGTTAGAGACAGGGTTGGAGGTAGTGTGGGAGACAGTGTTGGAGGTAGTGTGGTAGACAATGTTGGAGGTAGCGTGGGAGAGAGTGTTGGAGGCACCATGGTAGACAATGTTGGAGGTAGCGTGGGAGACAGTGTTGGAGGCAGCGTGGGAGACAGTGTTGGAGGCAGCGTGGGAGACAGTGTTGGAGGCACCATGGTAGAAAATGTTGGAGGTAGCGTGGGAGAGAGTGTTGGAGTTAGCGTGGGAGACAGTGTTGGAGGCAGCGTGGGAGACTGTGTTGGAGGCAGCGTGGGAGACAGTGTTGGTGTCAGAACATTCTGCTACAACACAGAGTTCTTACAATGACGATGGAATTACTTTATAAATGTCAGCACTCAGACACCTGGTCAGAAATTATAATCTACAAGAATAGCGCAGGAACAAATATAATGCAAGAACAAATACAATACAAGAACAAATACTGTATAACGCAAGAACAAATACTGTATAACGCAAGAACAAATATAACGCAAGAACAAATAACGCAACTGGCTCTATTTATACACAAAAATACATAGTACAATAACCTGGGATCTTGAGTGATGTCGAGAGACATTGCTATAGCATGTCTCAACCTGATGAACTGCTCTCACTCACTATACACAAGTTCTTTGGAAGACATTCCACTAGAAATCTAGTACATAATATTTCAGTGGAGATTAAACTGAGTTCATTACTGATGTCACTTAGATATTTCTACATCAGAGTCTGTTGGTCACTTGACAATGTTTTGAGACACCCATCACTATCGGCTCCATGCAACATGTCTACATGATAAATGGTTTTGAAAACCGACGAGTTGAAGATTGAGACACTTATGCAACATATGGGAATCTTTATTAAGGAAACGTTTCGCCACACAGTGGCTTCATCAGTCCAATACAAAGCAGAAAGGTGTAATGAGAGGAGGAGTTTGAGGTAATCAGTCCCTCGGCCTGGAGTCGATGTGTTCAGTCCATCAATCTTGTAGAAAGTACAGCATAGAGCCGTAGAAGTGGCTGTACTTTCTACAAGATTGATGGACTGACACATCGACTCAGGCCGAGACTGATTACCTCAAACTCCTCCTCTTTACACCTTTCTGCTTGTATTGACTGATGAAGCACTGTGTGGCAACTTTCTAATAAGATTCCCACATGTTGCATAACTGTCTCAATCTTCAACATGTCTACATGTATGGATTATATATATTAATCTCTAGCTCTGCCACTATGCTGGTGGTGTAAACTGAATATGTATCTGATTCAACACATGACTCCTAAGCAGTTACATCTAAGTCTATGGTAACAGACATCACATTCCTGGGCTTCACAACCCTCGCTTTTCTAGTCTTCTACATGGAATGATAGGAATAACCTGTTCAGTGTCAGTCGGATGGTCAGAACAAGAAGGTGTAACATTATAGGGTCAGTTGTTTGGTCAGAACAAGATGGTGTAACATTATAGTGTGAGTTGTTTGGTCAGAACAAGAATGTGTAACATTATAGCGTCAGTTGTTTGGTCAGAACAAGAATATGTAACATTATAGTGTGAGTTGTTTGGTCAGAACAAGAATATGTAACATTATAGCGTGAGTTGTTTGGTCAGAACAAGAATATGTAACATTATAGCGTGAGTTGTTTGGTCAGAACAAGAATATGTAACATTATAGCGTGAGTTGTTTGGTCAGAACAAGAATATGTAACATTATAGCGTGAGTTGTTTGGTCAGAACAAGAATATGTAACATTATAGCGTCAGTTGTTTGGTCAGAACAAGAATATGTAACATTATAGCGTCAGTTGTTTGGTCAGAACAAGAATATGTAACATTATAGCGTGAGTTGTTTGGTCAGAACAAGAATGTGTA
Organism: Cherax destructor; assembly: GCA_009830355.1. NCBI lineage: Eukaryota > Metazoa > Arthropoda > Malacostraca > Decapoda > Parastacidae > Cherax > Cherax destructor. The sequence goes on along the minus strand of WNWK01007451.1, from coordinate 25,653 downwards.
ACATTATAGCGTGAGTTGTTTGGTTAGAACAAGAATATGTAACATTATAGCGTCAGTTGTTTGGTCAGAACAAGAATATGTAACATTATAGCGTGAGTTGTTTGGTCAGAACAAGAATATGTAACATTATAGCGTGAGTTGTTTGGTCAGAACAAGAATATGTAACATTATAGCGTCAGTTGTTTGGTCAGAACAAGAATATGTAACATTATAGCGTGAGTTGTTTGGTCAGAACAAGAATATGTAACATTATAGCGTCAGTTGTTTGGTCAGAACAAGAATATGTAACATTATAGCGTCAGTTGTTTGGTCAGAACAAGAATATGTAACATTATAGCGTCAGTTGTTTGGTCAGAACAAGAATATGTAACATTATAGCGTGAGTTGTTTGGTCAGAACAAGAATGTGTAACATTATAGCGTGAGTTGTTTGGTCAGAACAAGAATGTGTAACATTATAGCGTCAGTTGTTTGGTCAGAACAAGAATATGTAACATTATAGTGTGAGTTGTTTGGTCAGAACAAGAATGTGTAACATTATAGCGTGAGTTGTTTGGTCAGAACAAGAATGTGTAACATTATAGCGTGAGTTGTTTGGTCAGAACAAGAAGGTGTAACATTATAGTGTGAGTTGTTTGGTCAGAACAAGAAGGTGTAACATTATAGTGTGAGTTGTTTGGTCAGAACAAGGTAACATAGTACCAGGACGATCAGAGACTACTACCACACCTGCTTCTATCTCAACATCATTACCAACACATTTCATCTGATCTAAATAAGACTTGTTACATTTACTACTTGCTAAATCACGTACCTTGTAATTTTTCTTGCCACTTGATGTTGGGTAACGATTTTTTTTGTCAAGTTTTGGCATTGTTGACGCCTTAATGAACTTCATCAACACTTCCTTTGACCCGATCTTGATATTATTAAGTTTCTCACGTGCATCTTTACTCTGATGAAATCAAATGTTACGCTTGTAAGAAAGTCTCTCAATATTTTTGAAAATAATTTGAGCATTCCTTGTTGTAATCATTACATAGTCATCATCATTATAATTAGGAAGAGTAGTGGTGAGTACATCAGCTCATAAAGTAGTGTTTTGTACACCTTACAGGTATATGTTGTAAGTGTCTTGTGTAAACATTCAGTAGTAAGGTTCTCATACAGTAAACATCAGGAATCACTTCATACCAGGTATGGCTCTTAGGACTCGCATCTTTAATTACTCTAAGTGCATCAAATACTTTTCTATCCGTTTATTTAAGGAAGTCATTACTAGTTTAGTAAAGAGCAATGAAAGTTAACTTTTTCATTATATAAATATCACACAATTTATGTACTACGGCATTGTGCTACTCTCCTCCACGATGGTATCAAATACACTAGACAGACTTGGGTTTGGTCTTCAACATCCTTGCTAGAATGTCTTCAGTTTAATCTGTAATACGTAATGACTGGTGATAGAGACAGGTTATCCAGCATCATTTCAAAATATTTGTTATCTTGTTCACTGATAGCAATGTAACACCTGAGATATTGCATGCCATACGAGGCCAGCAGTACTCTAATCTATCCTGTTTGACACATTGGTCCTGTACATTATGTGCAACATCTGGGATGTCGTGCATTAGTTGCATAGCTACATCAACCTACTTTTTAGGGAATGCTAACTGATAGGCTACTGAGCCAGGAGTAACAAGTATAAATACTCAATACAGGAATTCTTGACTCATAACTTTCCTGTCAAGGCTTCACTGACAAGGTCTTATGTCCCTCGATCACGAAACTAATCACACAAGACTAAATCGGGTCAGTTCGCTGATCTCTCTTACCGTCTTCTTCAGTAAACACAGGACATGCTACCAGGGTATCAGGGACCACAACACAGGACATGCTACCATTGCGCCACAGTGGCGGGTCAAGGCATCAGGAACCACAACACAGGACATGCTACCATTGCGCCACAGTGGCGGGTCAAGGCATCAGGAACCACAACACAGGACATGCTACCATTGCGTCACAGTGGTGGGTCAAGGCATCAGGGACCACAACACAGGACATGCTACCATTGCGCCACAGTGGTGGGTCAAGGCATCAGGGACCACAACACAGGACATGCTACCATTGCGCCACAGTGGTGGGTCAAGGCATCAGGAACCACAACACAGGACATGCTACCATTGCACCACAGTGGCGGGTCAAGGCATCAGGAACCACAACACAGGACATGCTACCATTGCGTCACAGTGGTGGGTCAAGGCATCAGGGACCACAACACAGGACATGCTACCATTGCGTCACAGTGGTGGGTCAGGGCATCAGGGACCACAACACAGGACATGCTACCATTGCACCACAGTGGTGGGTCAAGGCATCAGGAACCACAACACAGGACATGCTACCATTGCGCCACAGTGGTGGGTCAGGGCATCAGGAACCACAACACAGGACATGCTACCATTGCGCCACAGTGGTGGGTCAAGGCATCAGGGACCACAACACAGGACATGCTACCATTGCGCCACAGTGGTGGGTCAGGGCATCAGGGACCACAACACAGGACATGCTACCATTGCGCCACAGTGGTGGGTCAGGGCATCAGGGACCACAACACAGGACATGCTACCATTGCGCCACAGTGGTGGGTCAAGGCATCAGGGACCACAACACAGGACATGCTACCATTGCGTCACAGTGGTGGGTCAGGGCATCAGGGACCACAACACAGGACATGCTACCATTGCGTCACAGTGGTGGGTCAGGGCATCAGGGACCACAACACAGGACATGCTACCATTGCGTCACAGTGGTGGGTCAGGGCATCAGGGTCCACATTTTACTTGCCAGACAAGTGTGTACATATTAAACTCTCGTTTGGTCAGAGATAATTTCTCTAACATAACAGTAGGTTTCTTATTTTGGAATAAAGAAATTAGTGGTGCATTGTCTGTGAAGACATGGAGAGGTTACTAGTAGATGATATAACAAGTGTTTAAGCCCATACTGTAACTGAAACTATTTTTCTATATAACATTATAATTCCCGTCAGCTTTAGTTTGAATTCAACTTACAAATCCAGTGGGGGTTAAATTTGTCATTTTTCTTTTGATCTAGGCTAGTGACCCTGGCATCTGTTAGCAGATTGAAAGTTTGCTGAAAACTGGGGAATTTATAAACATGGTTAGTAGTTAACGTGTCTGGGATGCTCTTTTTTTGACTGAAGGTTTAAATGAAAAAAAGGATCGTTTCTGAGTAGTTCTGTCAGAGGAGCCGCAGTAAATGAAAATTTAGCTATGAAGAATCTGTAAAATCCTGATAAACCCACACGGCTTCAGCAATCTGTGGCTCTGGGAAATTATTAATGACTGTTACTTTTACTCTGCTGTGTCATAACTCATCTACGAGTAACGTCTTTACCAAGAAATTAATCTCTGACCTCAAATATTGTTGTTTCAAAGGTTTATCTTGAAGCTAACAAAAAGATATGACTTGGCATGACAATAAAGTCGTCATAATGTTGATAGAATTACCGACATTACGTAACACTCCTATGGTTTACATAGATGACTTTATTGTCAGGTATAAGGACACATGTGCAACTAATGCTACATTTTTACTATAGCAACGTTTCGCTTTCCAGGTATTTTGTCAAGACGTTACAACTTGACAAAGCTCCTAGAGAGCGAAACGTTGCCACAATAAATATGTCGCATTAGTTGCACATGTGTCCTTATACCTGACAATAAAGTCGTGAATATAAACATAAGAGTGTTAATACACAGGTCAGGCATTTGAAGGAATATGTGATGGCTTAAAGGGGCGGAGATAGTAATAATTTCTTGACTCTTCTCAAAAGAGGCTTTTGCCAGAACTATTGTAGTACAACTATTGTTGAAAAACTAAGATTATTTTCTCCGGCGGTTCTTAAAAAGTCACTAAGGACAAGAAAATGATGTGTAATTATTCAAGACGAGGCTGATCAGCTTCGGTAAATCTATGACAGGGTATCAAGTATCATGTTTCAGTGTTGGTGAGTGTTGGTGTGGGAGACAGTGTTGGAGGTAGTGGGGGAGACTTTACTAGGAACTTTCTTGGGAGTCATGGTTACTTATTTCACAGTTGCACTGACAAAAAACAATGGAAAACAAGCGAAATGTTTGTATGAATGAGCAGAAGCTTCCTCACGTACCGAGAGACAAAAAATTATTATAACATTTTAACCGATAGAATAAGACGTACGGTAAATAAAAAATATCGCTGAGAGTATTCCAAAAATAGTAGTCTACCCTCATACACACTATAAACTTAAAAACGCCTTAAAAACGTGATTTATTTTCTTTTTCTTTTCTCATTTATATCCTATTAAAATTCTCTATAATTCCACAAGAAAAAAATATTTGATATTAATTTAAAAATAAAAAAATGGGCCAGCATTTACGGTTTGAAGCCGATCGGAAGAATCATTCTCTAGCTGTTACGTGGGAAAGACTTTACTTAATAAAACTGGAAAATTGAAATTTACACAGATCAAAGTGAGCGACAAGATGTGTTTATTTTAACTAACCCCACCAATGGTAAAAGTTTGAAGTCGATCAGAAAAAGCATTCTCCAGTAATTGATCTGATTTCAACGATTCCAAGTTTTTTCTTCAGAAATTTGGTAAAATTTCAGATTAGCGTCAACCTGGACTAACTGATGGGTCACCATCACGTCAACCTGGACTAAACTCATGGGTCACCATCACGTCAACCTGGACTAAACTCATGGGTCACCATCACGTCAACCTGGACAAACTCATGGGTCACCATCACGTCAACCTGGACAAACTCATGGGTCACCATCACGTCAACCTGGACTAAACTCATGGGTCACCATCACGTCAACCTGGACTAAACTCATGGGTCACCATCACGTCAGCCTGGACAAACTCATTGGTCACCATCACGTCAACCTGGACAAACTCATGGGTCACCATCACGTCAACCTGGACTAAACTCATGGGTCACCATCACGACAACCTGGACTAAAGTCATGGGTCACCATCACGTCAACCTGGACAAACTCATGGGTCACCATCACGTCAACCTGGACAAACTCATGGGTCACCATCACGTCAACCTGGACAAACTCATGGGTCACCATCACGTCAACCTGGACAAACTCATGGGTCACCATCACGTCAACCTGGACTAAACTCATGGGTCACCATCACGTCAACCTGGACTAAACTCATGGGTCACCATCACGTCAACCTGGACAAACTCATGGGTCACCATCACGTCAACCTGGACTAAACTCATGGGTCACCATCACGTCAACCTGGACAAACTCATGGGTCACCATCACGTCATCCTGGACAAACTCATGGGTCAACATCACGTCAACCTGGACAAACTCATGGGTCACCATCACGTCAACCTGGACAAACTCATGGGTCACCATCACGTCATCCTGGACAAACTCATGGGTCAACATCACGTCAACCTGGACAACTCATGGGTCACCATCACGTCAACCTGGACAAAACTCATGGGTCACCATCACTCATGGGTCACCATCACTCATGGGTCACCATCACTCATGGGTCACCATCACTCATGGGTCACCATCACTCATGGGTCACCATCACTCATGGGTCACCATCACTCATGGGTCACTATCACTCATGGGTCACCATCACTCATGGGTCACCATCACTCATGGGTCACCATCACTCATGGGTCACCATCACTCATGGGTCACCATCACTCATGGGTCACCATCACTCATGGGTCACTATCACTCATGGGTCACTATCACTCATGGGTCACCATCACTCATGGGTCACCATCACTCATGGGTCACCATCACTCATGGGTCACCATCACTCATGGGTCACCATCACTCATGGGTCACTATCACTCATGGGTCACCATCACTCATGGTCACCATCACTCATGGTCACCATCACTCATGGGTCACCATCACTCATGGTCACCATCACTCATGGGTCACCATCACTCATGGGTCACTCATCACTCATAGGTGCACTATCAAATCATGGTCACCTATCATCATGGGTCACCATCACTCATGGGTCACCACATCATGGGTCACCATCAATCATGGTGCACCACACTCATGGGTCACCATCACTACATAGAATGCATATGCATAAATTTTTGCAGCTAACAAAATCATGTTGTAATAAATGGATAAATATGCTAACATTCAATGAGTGACAAATTGACTTATGCAAGACTAACAGATGATTGCATTTTGTGTTAGTCACAACATGGTAAATATTTGAAACCTAACTAAATATTGTGTTACTAGCACATAACATGATTGCACTTTAACTAATATGTGTGCACTAATAAATATGTGTGCACTAACATAAATATGTGTGCACTAACATAAATATGTGTGCACTAACATAAATATGTGTGCACTAACAAATATGTGTGTGCACTAACATAAATATGTGTGCACTAACATAAATATGTGTGCACTAACAAATATGTGTGTGCACTAACATAAATATGTGTGCACTAACATAAATATGTGTGCACTAACAAATATGTGTGTGCACTAACATAAATATGTGTGCACTAACATAAATATGTGTGCACTAACAAATATGTGTGTGCACTAACATAAATATGTGTGCACTAACATAAATATGTGTGCACTAACAAATATGTGTGTCACTAACATAAATATGTGTGCACTAACATAAATATGTGTGCACTAACATAAATATGTGTGCACTAACAAATATGTGTGTGCACTAACATAAATATGTGTGCACTAACAAATATGTGTGTGCACTAACATTAATATGTGTGCACTAACATAAATATGTGTGCACTAACATAAATATGTGTGCACTAACAAATATGTGTGTGCACTAACATAAATATGTGTGCACTAACATAAATATGTGTGCACTAACATAAATATGTGTGCACTAACAAATATGTGTGTGCACTAACATAAATATGTGTGCACTAACATAAATATGTGTGCACTAACAAATATGTGTGTGCACTAACATAAATATGTGTGCACTAACATAAATATGTGTGCACTAACATAATTATGTGTGCACTAACAAATATGTGTGTGCACTAACATAAATATGTGTGCACTAACATAAATATGTGTGCACTAACATAAATGTGTACACTAACAAATATGTGTGCACTAACATAAATATGTGTGCACTAACAAATATGTGTGTGCACTAACATAAATATGTGTGCACTAACAAATATGTGTGCACTAACATAAATATGTGTGCACTAACAAATATGTGTGTGCACTAACATAAATATGTGTGCACTAACATAAATATGTGTGCACTAACATAAATATGTATGCACTAACAAATATGTGTGCACTAACATAAATATGTGTGCACTAACAAATATGTGTGTGCACTAACATAAATATGTGTGCACTAACAAATATGTGTGCACTAACATAAATATGTGTGCACTAACATAAATATGTATGCACTAACAAATATGTGTGCACTAACATAAATATGTGTGCACTAACAAATATGTGTGTGCACTAACATAAATATGTGTGCACTAAAAAATATGTGTGCACTAGCATAAATATGTGTGCACTAACATAAATATGTGTGCACTAACATAAATATGTGTGCACTAACAAATATGTGTGCACTAACATAAATATGTGTGCACTAACATAAATATGTGTGCACTAACATAAATATGTGTGCACTAACAAATATGTGTGCACTAACATAAATATGTGTGCACTAATATAAATATGTGTGCACTAACAAATATGTGTACTCACCTAATTCACCTAATTGTACTCACCTAATTGTGGTTGCAGGGGTCGAGACTCAGCTCCTGGCCCCGCCTCTTCGCTGTCTGCTACTGGGTCTCTGCTCTCCCTGCTCCATGAGCTTTATCATACCTTGTCTTAAAACTATGTATGGTTCCTGCCTCCACTATATCTTTCTCTAGTCCATTCCACTTCCTGACTACTCTGTGGCTGAAGAAATGTTTCCTGACATCCCTTTGACTCATCTGAGTCTTCAGCTTCCAGTTGTGTCCCCTTGTTTCTGTGTTCCCTCTCTGAAACAACCTGTCACTGTCTACCTTGTCAATTCCCCGCAGTATTTTGTATGTCGTTATCATGTCTCCTCTGACCCTTCTTTCCTCCAGTGTTGTTAGTCCTATTTCCCTCAACCTTTCTTCATAAGACAGACCCCTGAGTTGTGGAACTAACCTTGTCGCAAACCTTTGCACTTTCTCTAGTTTCTTTACTTGCTTGACCAGGTGTGGGTTCCAGACTGGTGCTGCATACTCTAGTATGGGCCTGACGTATACGGTATACAGTGTCTTGAACGATTCCTTGTTAAGGTAACGGAACGCTAATCTTAGGTTTGCCAGTCGCCCATATGCTGCCGCGGTTATCTGGTTGATGTGTGCTCCGGAGACGTGCTTGGTGTTATACTCACCCCAAGGTCTTTCTCCTTTGATGTGTGCACTAACATAAATGTGTGCACTAACAAATATGTGTGCACTAACATAAATATGTGTGCAATTAGTGGGTCCTGACACTAACATACTTCAGACATTAAAAAACTGAAGCAGTTCAGAAGACGTAAATGGCAAATTATTTAACATGACTTAACGGAAATAATAATTTGACTTTGATATATAAAATGGTCATGTCTGCTCCTACTCACTCGAACTGCATTCAACACTTCAACAAAGTCTTCGAATTAGGAAGCAACTTTTTTATTAACATTTTAAGCTCGGCCACTGAGGGTTTAGGAGGTTATCCCAAGACTCCAGGACGCTGGGAGTGAAGATGCCAGTTGTTCCAAGAATTCGTTCTTCTTTACCGAACACAAACACAGTTTTGAGCGAATTGCAATAAAATAGTTGAAGGACAAAAAAATTAAGGCAGCCTCTTACAGGTGTCCACCCTGGGACACCTTAACTCATGTCAGCCTCTTACAGGTGTCCACCCTGGGACACCTTAACTCATGTCAGCCTCTTACAGGTGTCCACCCTGGGACACCTTAACTCATGTCAGCCTCTTACAGGTGTCCACCCTGGGACACCTTAACTCATGTCAGCTTCTTACAGGTGTCCATCCTGGGACACCTTAACTCATATCAGCCTCTTACAGGTGTCCACCCTGGGACACCTTAACTCATGTCAGCCTCTTACAGGTGTCCTTCCTGGGACACCTTAACTCATGTCAGCCTCTTACAGGTGTCCATCCTGGGGCACCTTAACTCATGTCAGCCTCTTAAAGGTGTCCACCCTAGGACACCTTAACTCATGTCAGCCTCTTACAGGTGTCCACCCTGGGACACCTTAACTCATGTCAGCCTCTTACAGGTGTCCACCCTGGGACACCTTAACTCATGTCAGCTTCTTACAGGTGTCCATCCTAGGGCACCTTAACTCATGTCAGCCTCTTACAGGTGTCCATCCTGGGACACCTTAACTCATGTCAGCCTCTTACAGGTGTCCATACTGGGACACCTTAACTCATGTCAGCCTCTTACAGGTGTCCACCCTGGGACACCTTAACTCGTGTCAGCCTCTTACAGGTGTCCTTCCTGGGACACCTTAACTCATGTCAGCCTCTTACAGGTGTCCACCCTGGGACACCTTAACTCATGTCAGCTTCTTACAGGTGTCCATCCTGGGACACCTTAACTCATGTCAGCCTCCTACAGGTGTCCATCCTGGGACACCTTAACTCATGTCAGCTCTCTTACCAGTAGTGTCCATCCTGGGACACCTTAACTCATGTCAGCCTCTTACAGGTGTCCATCCTGGGACACCTTAACTCATGTCAGCCTCTTACAGTGTCCATCCTGGGACACCTTAACTCATGTCAGCCTCTTACAGGTGTCCACCCTGGGACACCTTAACTCATGTCAGCCTCTTACAGGTGTCCTTCCTGGGACACCTTAACTCATGTCAGCCTCTTACAGGTGTCCACCCTGGGACACCTTAACTCATGTCAGCTTCTTACAGGTGTCCATCCTGGGACACCTTAACTCATGTCAGCCTCCTACAGGTGTCCATCCTGGGACACCTTAACTCATGTCAGCCTCTTACAGTGTCCATCCTGGGACACCTTAACTCATGTCAGCCTCTTACAGCTGTCCATCCTGGGACACCTTAACTCATGTCAGCCTCTTACAGGTGTCCATCCTGGGACACCTTAACTCATGTCAGCCTCTTACATGTGTCCATCCTGGGACACCTTAACTCATGTCAGCCTCTTACAGGTGTCCATCCTGGGACACCTTAACTCATGTCAGCCTCTTACAGGTGTCCATCCTGGGACACCTTAACTCATGTCAGCCTCTTACAGGTGTCCACCCTGGGACACCTTAACTCATGTCAGCCTCTTACAGCTGTCCATCCTGGGACACCTTAACTCATGTCAGCCTCTTACAGGTGTCCATCCTGGGACACCTTAACTCATGTCAGCCTCTTACAGGTGTCCATCCTGGGACACCTTAACTCATGTCAGCCTGTACGGTTGTACTTATAACGGCTGTTCACGTGATTTCCAACCTCTGCCCATGTGATCTGGCATCAGCCAATCATAGGCCTGCCTTTTGAATGTCTCAGTGCCGTGCGGCCCCTCGAGCAGTTCCCTTGGGGTAGGCATACGAGACGGACACAGGCATAGGCTCTCAGCTCCCATATATCCAACGCCTCATTAAACGCTACCAAAACCCAAGCTCATCGTCTGTTAATATTACCAAATCTATGAAAAGAACCCCACAACACAAATGGTGGCAGCTTGTGGGCCTAGATTTTGTGTAATCTGAGCAGATTTAACGAGAAGAGGAAGAGCCGGTGTTCAGTGCCTCCTCAGTATTGAATTTTCCAACTCCCAAAACTGCTGATGCCGTAAGATCCTTTGTGGGCTTAGCAGGTTTTTATAGATCATATATTGCCAATTTTTCCTCAATAGCAGCTCCTCTAACTGAGTTGCTAAAGAAAGATATTCCATTTGTTTGGACCTTCAGTCAGGAAAAAGCATTTCAAACCTTGAAAGAAAGATTAACTTCTGCTCCAATCTTAAAATTCCCAGATTTTACAAAGCCTTTCTATTTAACCACTGATGCCAGTTCTATAGGCATTGGTGCAGTTCTTGCACAGAAGATTGATAGTAAATACAACGCAGTTGCATTTGCTAGTCGAGTCCTTACAAAGGCTGAAAGGAATTATACAGTAACTGAGCAAGAAGCCTTAGCAATAGTGTGGTCTTTAAAACACTTCCGTGACATAATTTATCAGTACCCTGTCCATGTCTTGACAGATCATGCACCTCTAATACCATTGTTCCAGAATAAACAACCTACTGGAAGACTAGCTAGATGGTCCTTAACTATCCAAGAGTTCAACCCTACCTTTGAACATTTACCTGGCAAGTCAAATGTAGTTGCAGATGCTTTATCGCGTCATGTTAGCGTAGTAACTGCTGATCCTCCGTTTAGTGCTGAGGATGTAAAGGATGCCCAAAGAACAGACCCCTTGTGGTCTGGTGTGACTCGCTTCCTGCTACAGGAAGACCTTATTCTTACTGTGAAGCCACCAGCACCTATCAGTGACTTTGTTATGAACCAAGAATTACTGTATCGCGTAACCGAGCTGGGAACGCCTAGTAGACGGGCATACCAGTTAGTAATTCCTCAGTCACTAGTAAAAGTAGCTTTACAGCTAATTCACGATGCACCAGGTGTTGCACACCCTGGTATGGACCGTTCGATTAAACAAGCAAGATTGAAGTACTTTTGGCCTCGTATGGCAACTGATATTACCGAGTATGTTAAGAAGTGTAGTGTTTGTATGAAACACAAGGGTAATATCAACGGTCCCAATCCTATCCAGATGTATCCCACTACTAGTGAGCCATGGGAAAGAGTTGCAATAGATCTGCTAACTAATTTTCAATGTACAACGCAAGGCAATAAACATCTGTGTGTGATGGTCGATCATTTCACCAGATATTGTGAGTTAGTTCCTATTCCAGACAAGACTGCCGAGACAGTAGCTAAAGTGTTTAAGGAACGTATAATCTGTAGACATACCACTCCTAAGTCCCTCATAACAGATAATGGAGGTGAATTTTGTAACGAGATTCTAGAAAACCTATGTGCCTTGTATAAGATTACTAAATCTACCATTGTTCCACACCATCCTGCCAGCAATGGTTTAGCAGAAAGAACTAATAAAAGGTACTCGATGTCTTGAGAGCCACTGTTAATCCCAATAGTTCAACCTGGGATGAAGTTATACCTGATGTTCAATGTGCTATAAATTCTGCTTTCAATGTTCTATAGGTGATACGCCGCATTACGCCTTGTATGGTGTTGACAAGCGTTTGCCTTATGAGTTGTTATATTCTAATCCAAAACCGTCGTATAACCCTGATGATTTCATAGCAACTCGTACCAGCCAAGCTCAGAGTGTTTTCAGAAGAATACGTGAAACACTTCATAAGTCAACAGCAGAATTTACTAGAGTAACTAATACTAAAGCCAAACCGACTAAAGTTCAAGTAGGGTCCAGAGTCATGTTGTTCAACTTTAACAAAACGTCAGCAATGCCAAAACTTGATCAAAAGTTCGTTGGTCCTTATAGAGTAGTCGAACATATTAACGGCAATAAGTATAAAGTTAGAGAAATTAGTACGGGTCAGTTTAAAGAATCGCATTTAGATCATATGAAGTTAGTATGCGATGATGATGACGAAGTCCCTGTCACCCCTAATAATCAGACAAGTGAGACAGAATCTGATAATTCTCCTGTTGCTGTACCCTCTACCTCTAATGATCAGTCAGATCAACCTGAATGTCGTTATTCCCTACGTACACGCCAAGTGTTGAGAAATCCTCAAGTATCATTTGTAGATACCAGTGTAGATCCTCCTCAATCAGAAGTTGAGTTACCTATTGTAACAGAGTTTGATCCACCCAGAGATGATAATTATACAGCCTATATCAATCTCACCCTAGCAGAGTTGGGGTTAAATGTAAATAACTTGTATAGATAAATATGTAGTAAGCGTTTAACTGTGTGTTATAATATCTACTTAGTATTACTCAAATTTTTTTTTGTGTGTTCACGTTCTCTCCGAGTTCTGAGAATTAACAGTATAGATTTGAGTGCACCAGATCTACCTTGTCTGTTAATCACTAACTTCTTGCAAATATATTTCCTCAGAATTCGTAGATCACATGAAGACAGTTCGATCGAACAAATTATAATTTTTTATCTCTTTTATCATTTAATTAATTCCTAAGTATCATGATGCATCATATAGTAATGTAGATTATTCCGTCACGATAATATCCATGTGAAGTATAATGTTAACTGTTGTGTACTTTGACATTGTATAGAATCAGCTGAAAGTTGTTGCCTGTTGTCCTTAGTTTGTATAGTTGTATGTCGAGACGCCATACGTAGCATGCCCGAGCTGTACGGTTGTACTTATAACGGCTGTTCACGTGATTTCCAACCTCTGCCCATGTGATCTGGCATCAGCCAATCATAGGCCTGCCTTTTGAATGTCTCAGTGCCGTGCGGCCCCTCGAGCAGTTCCCTTGGGGTAGGCATACGAGACGGACACAGGCATAGGCTCTCAGCTCCCATATATCCAACGCCTCATTAAACGCTACCAAAACCCAAGCTCATCGTCTGTTAATATTACCAAATCTATGAAAAGAACCCCACAACACAAGCCTCTTACAGGTGTCCATCCTGGGACACCTTAACTCATGTCAGCCTCTTACAAAAGTCCATCCTGGAACACCTTAACTCATGTCAGCCTCTTACAGGTGTCCATCCTGTGAGACCTTAACTCATGTCAGCCTCTTACAGCTGTCCATCCTGGGACACCTTAACTCATGTCAGCCTCTTACAGGTGTCCATCCTGGGACACCTTAACTCATGTCAGCCTCTTACAGGTGTCCATCCTGGGACACCTTAACTCATGTCAGCCTCTTACAGGTGTCCATCCTGGAACACCTTAACTCATGTCAGCGTCTTACAGGTGTCCATCCTGGGACACCTTAACTCATGTTAGCCTCTTACAGCGTGCGTGAGCGTGTTAGGAGCGAATGGAGACAAATGAAGGATTCAGGGAAACCGGTAGGCCGGACTTGAGTCCTGGAGATGGGAAGTACAGTGCCGGCACTCTGAAGGAGGGGTGTTAATGTTGCAGTTTTATAACTGTAGTGAAGGCATTCTTCTGGCAAGACAGTGATGGAGTGAATGATGATGAAAGCTTTTCTTTTTTGGGCCACCCTACCTTCGTGAGAAACAGCCGATGTGTTAATAAAAAATAATAAATATTTATATACAGTAAAATCACAGTAAACAGGTGATATTACAATATGTAGAACAACCACTGTGAAAGAATCGCGAAATTCCAAGCGTTTTCGTGACTTCTCACATTATCAAGGAACTATAAAAAATTCATATATATATATATATATATATATATATATATATATATATATATATATATATATATATATATATATATATATATATATATATATATATATATATATATAGTATATGTATATATATATATATATATATATATATATATATATATATATATATATATATATATATATATATATATATATATATATATACATATATATATATATTATATAGTTACAAAACTCGTCTTGTTAACACGTCTCCAGAGGATGGTAGAGAGTTGGGTAATTTATTCCCGTCTAACAGTTGGTCTGTTTCCGTTTTTTGTAACAAGAAATTGTAATATAATAATTTGGGATTGCAAAATAAATAACTAAAATTTAAAATCTTTACTAGTAAAGTTGTTTAGCATAATATATACGTAAATAATGTTACGACACTGGACATAAAATAAGGAGTCTAACTCCAACACTTCTCTTGGTACATTTTACGTAATTTCATTAACAATAAGTATCTATTTCAACCAGTATATTAATATGGATAAATTAACTTTATAAGTTAGGACTTAGTACTATCTTCATCCAATAATATCAACCACAAGGTAACCTACAATGGCTACCAAGACTTATTCGGTTAGCTGACCTCGACTCACAATAACATGGACCACAAGGTAACAAACACACAAGGGCCAACTAGGCTTATTCACTTAACTGAACCATTAATTCACCAGAGTTAGGAAGAAAGTAACTTAAGTCTACATGTTTCACATTTATGTGCGCATAACATATGTCGCCTCCAGATCATTGTCAAACAAAGTTATGAGGATAAAGTTTAGATCCTACATACTCAGTTACTGATTTTCTTAAAGCCATCAATGAAATTGAAAGAAACCCAAAATATTTCTTCTCTTATGCCACATCTAAGGCGAAAACAACATGCAGTATTGGGTCTCTGCTTAGACGGGGTGGGACCTACATGGATGACTGGGACCTACATGGATGACACCAAACAAATGAGTGTGATACTAAAGTGCCAATACGACTCAGTGTTCAGCGAGACGTTAACCAGACTCAGGGTCGACATTCTAAATTATTTTTTTTAAGAACAAGACTCAAAATTTGGTCATTTAAAAATCTCTGATATTATCCTAACACCACAAGACTTCGAAAAGGCAATTATTGACATGCCCATGCACTCTGCCCCAGATTATAATAATCTGCCCCAGGCCAGAACTCGTGCAACTTCGTGTTCATCAAGAACTGCAAGAAGCCCCTGTCACTTGCCTTCAGCATTCTATGGAGAGGAAGCATGGACACAGGTCATCCCACAGTCGCTAAAAACAACAGACATAGTCCCACTCTACAAAGGTGGCAGTAAAGGAATGGCAAAGAACTACAGACCGATAGCGCTAACATTCGAAATCATAAAAATCCTTGAAAGGGTTCTAAGAAGCAAGATCGCCAACCACCTAAGTACCCATCAATTACACAACCCAGGGCAACACAGATTTAGAGCAGGTCGCTCCTGCCTGTCCCAGCTACTGGACCACTATGACAAGGTCCTGGATGCTTTAGAGGATAAACAAAATGCAGATGTAGTATACACAGACTTTGTGAAAGCTTTTGACCAGTGCAACTACGGTGTAATAGTGCACACATACGTGATAAAGGAATAACAGAAAAAGTTGGTAGATGGATCTATAACGTTTTAACAAATAGAACACAAAGAGTAATAGTAAACAGAGTAAAGGCTGAGGTGACTATAGTAAAAAGCTCTGTTCCACAAGGTACAGTACTCACTCCCATGCTGTTCCTAATCCTCATATCTGATATAGACAGAGATGTAAGCCATAGCTCCGTGTCATCATCTGCAGATGACACCCAAATTGCCATGACAGTGTCCTCCATCGAAGACACTCCAAGACTCCAAGCTGACATCAACCAAATCTTTAAATGGGCCACAAAAAATAATGTAAAGTTCAGTGAAGAGAAACTTCAACTACTCATATATGGAAAACTTGAGGAAATTAAAACTTATCAGGGTATAAAACAAAATCTAGCCACACAATAGAGCGGAAAACTAATGTGAAGGACCTATTATTAATAATGTCAGAGGATCTCACTTTCACCTAAATTACTGGGAACGGTTGAAGTCCCTTGTCTTGTATTCCTTGGAATGAAGGCGAGAAAGATACATGAAAATATATACTTGGAAAATTTTAGAGGGATTAGCACCAAATTTTCACACGAAAATCACTCCCTACGAAAGCAAAAAGACTGAACAGGAGAGGCAACATTTCCCCAATGAAAAGCAGGGGCGCCACGAGTACACTAAGAGACAACACAGTAAGTGTCAGAGGCCCAAGACTGTTCAACTGCCTCTCTGCATACATAAGGAGGATTACCAACAGACCTCTGGCTGTCTTCAAGAAGGAGCTGGACAGGCACCTAAAGTCAGCCGGGTTATGGTTCGTACATCGGCTTACGTGCAACCAGCAGTAACAGCCTAGTTGATCAGACTCTGATCCACCACGAGGCCTGGTCTCAGACCGGGCTGCGAGGGCATTGACTCCCGAAGCCCTCCCCAGGTACCAACGCTGTTGACTCATTGAGAAAAGTTTGGATTAATTTTGGCTTGTGATCTGAGCTTATGCAACATGGGATACCTTACTCTGACCGCCCAGCGACCCAGATACATCTATACACAAATAACCTGCACAAGGGTGAGAGAAACTTACGACGACATTTTGGTCCGACTTGGACCATTTACAGTGTGACTTGTAAATGGTTCAGGTTGGACCGAAACGTCGTCATAAGTTATTCTCTCCTATTCATTTTTTTATTTCTTTGCAAAGTATATAATGTGTGATTTACATATTATAAAATATTGTTAAGTACAAAGAAAGCCACTAACATGCCGGAGCATTTTGGGCAAATGTGCGGGTTGACAGTGTATTGTTCACTTCCCATATTGTTCTTTTCTGGGTTTTCTGAAGTACATCTAGCTGGGGAAAACCAACAATAAAAGTCACTTAAACTTTCATAAATAAAACAATTAAAATCATATTAACTTTTGTGAAAAAAACAATAAAACTCACATTAACCTTTACCGAAAAAACAATAAAATTCTCATTACCTTTTTTCCAAAAATTATAAGTCACATTAATTTTCACCAAAAAAAAAAAAAAACCAATAAGTCACATTAATTTTCACCAGAAAACAAGAAAACTTACAGTAACTTTAGTAAAAAATACAAAAGTCACATTAACTTTCGCTAAACACAATAAAAGTCACATTAAATTCCCCCCCCCAAAAAAAAAAAAAAATAGGAGATAGCAATATAGGAGCAGCGCATAACAAGCACTTTATTTTATTAAAAAGGCCTCTTGATGACTAGAGGACCAGATGAAACAAATTTGTTACTGGCGATAGAGGTTCGGGAGGCTACAATGTTTATTAAAGTTCTAGCAGAATTTATGGTAAAACCCTATCATTCCCAGAAATCCCTGAAGGGATTTATCTAAGGGAGCGGGATAATTTTGTATGGATAAAACTTTAGCAAACTTGGGTGCCACTGTACCACTTCCTACTTCATGGCCCTGGAAAGTTATGCTAGATTGGCCAAAAGATCAATTACTAAGCTTGACAGTTAACTTTTATGTCCTGAACTTCTCAAAGAAATCTTTCAGACGAGATACATGTTGATGCCACACGTCAAAAACCACAGCTATATCGTCCAGGTAGGCTGCCATGCCTTCACGTCCTTTATAACCTAATGGATCAGTTTCTGGAATGAAGCAAGTGAGTTCCTCATTCTAAAAGGGGTCACAGTATACTCATAATAACCTTCAGAAATTATGAAAGCAGAAATCTCCTTAGCCTCAGCTATTAAAGGTACTTGATAGTATCCTTTAAGAAGGTCTAATTTAGAAACAAAGTTGGCTTTACCCACAAAGTCTGCTAAGTCATCCATATGAGGAGAAAGGTAAGCATCCGCTATTATGACGTCATTCATCTTGCGGTAATCTGTACACATCTCTACTTCCCCATCAGGTTTTTTTTTTTTTTACAAGGATGCTCGGTGAAGCCCATGACTTGGAAGACTTTTCCAGCAATCCTTGTTCTAGTAGATGCGTTACTTCCTGTTGAAGTAATTTCTACGTCTCAGAATTAGTTCTGTTGGAAGAGAGATTAATAGGTTAAGAGGAGCTCACATCCACATCATGGTAACCCAGGTCGCACATTTTCGGAACATCCGAAAAGATGTCAGGATAAGTTTGCAGAAGAATGTAAGTATTATTGGCCTTCTGCAAGTCCTGACATAGCAGATGGAGAAAAGCTAAGTTGAGAAGCCCTATTTTAACCTCCAGAACTGCGTACAGTAAATCATGGTTGTCAACAGGGTCTATAGGAACAGAGGACATGTCATTATTGGGGCCTGAGGTGGTTCAAAGAACTTTTTAATTTGGTTAATTCAGTAGACCTTACCCAAGTTGAGTTTAACTATGCTATCTCATAGTTAAGGTTAGAATTTTTCTTGACCACCTGTATAGGGCCCATAAATTTCGCCTTAAAGGTGTGACCCAAGACAGGTTCCTGGACCAACACCTTGTCTTCTGGGTCAAAGGAGACAAATTTAGATGTTATATCTTAACTCTGTTTCATGTCCTGAGCTGTTTTCAGGTTGGCTTTTTAAACACTTGTAGTGGACCTCTCACATTATGGCCAAAAATCATCTCAAAGTTACTGTACCCTGTGGATTCTTGTACCGTTTCTCGCATTGCAAAGAGCAACAGAGGAAATTATTCATCTCATTCTGTGGAAAAATGCAAGCAATGGGTATGCATCATAGTTTTTAAGGCCAGTTGAAACCTTTCTAATTCTTCTTGAGAATGAGGATAATAGGCTGTGGAAAGGTTCTGTTTAATTCCTAGCCGGGTTAAGGCTAGTGACCTGGTCACTTTAAATGGATCTGTCAGTTCCAACTTGAGAGACAAATCATGAAATCGTAATAACAAGATTGCAAACAAACCACAGAACGGGTGGAGTTTGAACCCGTGGCAAGTGAGTGGTAAAACTCCAGGCCAGTGTGTAAGCCACTGGGCCAGCTGGCTACAATAAGATATACCTATACTGGTGTATATTGCTAAGATAAGATTGACCCCATAGTATTCTAGTTTAAAGAGCAATAAATATATTGTTGTCCACTGTATCGAATACTTTCCGTAGGTCTATGAAGAGCCCCAGAGACTATTTTTTTTTTTTCAAGCACTGCATATAGATGTTTGAGCATTTGTATAATTGCATCATTCGTACTTTTATCAGTCTAAACCCAAACTGGCAGAGGTTAAGTATGTTGTGAGATATTAGGTGGGAGAAAACTCGCTTATGCATAGTCATTAAGTTCAGTTGGATCGTCTCCTTTGAGGATCGGGGTGACTCTTGGTGTCTTGAGTATGGATCAGAGTATGGATCAGAGTATGGATCAGAGTATGGATCAGAGTATGGATCAGAATATGGATCAGAGTATAGATCAGAGTATGGATCAGAGTATGGATCAGAGTATGGATCAGAAGGTTGAAGATCCCACTGATTTGTTTAACAAAGTTGCAATAATGAGCAACAACACAGGTGTTACTTCCTCGTGGATGAGTGGTGGCAAGTTATTTAGGTTTCCTGTCTTGTTTTAAGTGACTTTATGATGAGTCAGACTTTGTTAGGATTAGAAGGAGTTAGATATAGAGTATTTGGGTAATTTCCAGTGAGGTAATCTTTCACCTGAGTATCTGAGGTTGGGATTTTGCTTGTTGATGTCTGCAGGCTGGATGTGTGGCTCATCTGGTTTACTTAAGTTTATGTCTCTATTTCTGGACAGTTTTCTAGAGTCCATTATTTCAAAGAGGGTTTTCCTGTTTTTTATATCTCCTTTTATTTCGTTAAGTTTGTTTGCAAAACACATTTGTTTACACTTCCGTATTAGAGTAGCGAGTATTGACGTATTAGCGTAGCGAGTATTGACGTATTAGAGTAGCGAGTATTAACGTATTAGAGTAGCGAGTATTAACGTATTAGAGTAGCGAGTATTGACGTATTAGCGTAGCGAGTATTAACGTATTAGAGTAGCGAGTATTAACGCATTAGAGTAGCGAGTATTGACGTATTAGAGTAGCGAGTATTAACGTATTAGAGTAGCGAGTATTGACGTATTAGAGTAGCGAGTATTGACGTAATAGAGTAGCGAGTATTAACGTATTAGAGTAGCGAGTATTGACGTATTAGAGTAGCGAGTATTAACGTATTAGAGTAGCGAGTATTAACGTATTACAGTAGCGAGTATTAACGTATTAGAGTAGCGAGTATTAACGTATTACAGTAGCGAGTATTGACGTATTAGAGTAGCGAGTATTGACGTATTAGAGTAGCGAGTATTGACGTATTAGAGTAGCGAGTATTAACGTATTAGAGTAGCGAGTATTGACGTATTAGAGTAGCGAGTATTAACGTATTAGAGTAGCGAGTATTAACGTATTAGAGTAGCGAGTATTGACGTATTAGCGTAGCGAGTATTTACGTATTAGAGTAGCGAGTATTAACGTATTAGAGTAGCGAGTATTGACGTATTAGAGTAGCTAGTATTAACGTATTAGAGTAGCGAGTATTAACGTATTACAGTAGCGAGTATTAACGTATTAGAGTAGCGAGTATTAACGTATTACAGTAGCGAGTATTGACGTATTAGAGTAGCGAGTATTGACGTATTAGAGTAGCGAGTATTGACGTATTAGAGTAGCGAGTATTAACGTATTAGAGTAGCGAGTATTGACGTATTAGAGTAGCGAGTATTGACGTATTAGAGTAGCGAGTATTAACGTATTACAGTAGCGAGTATTAACGTATTACAGTAGCGAGTATTAACGTATTAGAGTAGCGAGTATTAACGAGTACCGTTTTGTCTGTTCTTTTGTTGTTTAACGCAGTTTAAACATTTTCATATTGGTGTTTAATATCACTGGATTTGAAGATACTGTTTGTAAGGCATTGACTGTTTAGTCTCTTAGCTGTGATTTGCTGAGTTTTAATTGGACAATGTCTGTTATACAGGTTTTGAGTTTTATGAAAAAATTTTTGACACATTCGTCAATATGGTGGGTGTCAGGTAACTCTCTGTGCCAGTCAATGTCATCTAATTCTAAAATAAAATTATTTACTTATGACTCATCATGAAGTCGTAATGAGATCTTACTTGTATTGAGGCAATTTCCATAAGTTAGTTATAAGGAAGGCGGGGTAGTGGTTTGTGGTGATAACTGTGATTATCACTGCTTGTAGTGCGGAAGTTAGTTATAAGGAAGGCGGGGTAGTGGTCTGTGGTGATAACTGTGATTATCACTGCTTGTAGTGCGGAATAGTTATAGGTTATTTTTATAATGGAAAGGTGGAAGGTAGGTGGTTTGTGGTGATAACTGTGATTATCACTGCTTGTAGTGCGGAAGTTAGTTATAAGGAAGGTGGGGTAGTGGTCTGTGGTGATAACTGTGATTATCACTGCTTGTAGTGCGGAAGTTAGTTATAAGGAAGGCGGGGTAGTGGTCTGTGGTGATAACTGTGATTATCACTGCTTGTAGTGCGGAAGTTAGTTATAAGGAAGGCGGGGTAGTGGTCTGTGGTGATAACTGTGATTATCACTGCTTGTAGTGATATGGCACTTGTCTCGGAGATACTTGTTGGTTTAGTTATTAATGGTAATAGCAAGAAGTTGTTCATAGCGTTGATGAAGTAGGTTACTTGAGGGTCAGCTGCTTAGGTTTATGTTGAAGTCACTATCAATTATCAGGTGGTGTTTATTCATCTCTGAGTCAGTTATTATGCTTTTTCTGTTATAACTGAATCTCAAAGAATTGGTGTGAGGTAACCTATAGACTGCTCCAACGTACATAGTCACCATTTTCATCCCTGGTGCAAGTAGATTTAATACATTCTAATTCATCAGAGTAGTAAATAGCAGTGCCACCTAGTTGATCAGGCCTACAGTTATGTATGGCTGTGTAATCAGGTAAGGCAAAGATGTCATGTTTAAACCAGGTTTCGGTAAGGATAATGATAGGCATGTTAACATTTAGTGACTTAAGCAGTGCTAAGAATTTGTTGAAGAGTAATTGTTACTGACGAAGCTGACTGACCCTGAGACAAACCTGGTCATCAGCGGAGAGCAGCGATTACCTCCAGTAGCAGCTGAAGTGCAAGTTTGCAACACCAGTTGAAGGAACTATGCCAACTGAACGAGGGATTCGCCAGCAGCGCTGCACTGATAGTCTAGGCAAATTTTGCAGGGTATATTCTGTCACCAAACGCCTAATCTGTGCAGGTGGTATAACCACCCAGCACTAATACATAGCACTACTCAACACACAACCAACTGCAACAAGCAGCACAACAACGTAAACTCCCTCATAGTTCAAAGAACACTGGATCCCGGACAGGCGCCCATATTACAAACACAAGTGATGTCTTGTGTGTCAGTAACACCTGTTCATAAATAAGTCGGCAAACTTTCAACTAGAGAGCGCAGGGACAAAAACAGCAGAGATAAATTCTTAATCCGTGCATACCATCGCCAGAACTCTGTCTAAGTTATCATTTAATATTTTTTTATTAACACATGGGCTGCTTCCCACCAATACAGGGTGACCAGAAAAAGAAGAAATACTTTCATCATCGTTCACGACATCACTGTCTTGCCAGAGGTGTGCCTACACTACAGTTAAAAACTGCAGCATTAACACCCCTCCTTCAGAGTGCAGACACTGTACTTCCCACCTCCAGGACTCAAGTTCGGCTAACCGGTTTCCCTGAATCCCTTCATAAACGTTACTTTGCTCACACTCCAACAGCACGTCAAGTCATAAAAACCATTCGTCTCCACTTGCTCCTAACATGCTAACTTACACCTGCTGCAAGTCCAAGCCCCTCGCACACATGGCTTCCATTACGCCCTTCAACCTTACTTATGACGACGGGTACCCCGGCTCCTTCCACTACAGGTTTATATGCCCTCCAAGTCATTCTATTTTGTTCTATCCTCTCTAAATGTTCAAACCACTTCAACAACACGTCCTCTGACCTCTGGATTATACTCTGTTTAATTATTTACACTATTTACAGTAAATATTTACAAGACTATATTTACGAGCAAGAACCACTGTAAGAACAGTCTTCCACCAGAGGTAATGGAAGCCTGGCTGCTCTGCTTCACAGAGTTGGTGGGCTGTCTTCTGACTGGTGGGCTGTCTTCTGACTGTCTGATGAACTAGCAGTTAGCATGACTGTTATACTCTTAATTGGTGGTTCACTGGTCGGGAGGACATTCCTTACCTGGGGTGTGACATACGTCTAATAAATTGTAACGCATTCTTCACATGGCACAAGGACATTTATTAGTGGAAACGTTTCACCACGAGTGACTCCTTCAGTCCTAATGCAGAGTTAACTAAGAACGAGCATATATAGTGGCAGGAGTCAGGTAGTAAGCAGTGAGAGGGTAGTTGTAGTAGTATTAGTAGTAGTAGTAGTAGTAGTAGTAGTAGTAGAACAGCTGTGCTGAGATGAGTTGGGTTTACATAGTAACTGTTTATTTAGTAACTGTTTACATACTAACTCTGTTTACAAAATTTACAGAGCTCACACAAGACTCCCCCCCCCCCACACACACACCGTCGTTACGTTTACATGTAACTTTGTTTACATAAATTACAAAGCCCACACAATACACATCACATCAATACACATCACTATCACTACATCTAGAGATATTAAGTGACACCAAGTGGGTGCACAGTATATTATGTGTCCAGCCATGTCAGACATGTTTGCCGGGTCACCATTATGAGAAGACCCGGGCCGGACGTACCGGCGAACATACAACAACAATCAGACATGTCACAGTGTCAAAGACCGTCTCGGGAGGTCTGGAACCAGGTAACAATGTGAGGTCTGAGACCAAATAGCAACATGAGATCTGGGAGTAGATAGCACTATGAGGTCTGGGACCACGGAGTATACATGCAAGACGGTTGTAAAGCCGTCGATATCAATTATTTTGTAATTAAGCTGAGTAATGATAGCTACTAGTAGTGTGTCATGCTAGCTACTACCAGTGTGTCATGCTAGCTACTACCAGTGTGTCATGCTAGCTACTAGCAGTGTGTCATGCTAGCTACTAGCAGTGTGTCATGCTAGCTACTAGCAGTGTGTCATGATAGCTACTACCAGTGTGTCATGCTAGCTACTAGCAGTGTCATGCTAGCTACTAGCAGTGTGTCATGCTAGCTACTAGCAGTGTGTCATGCTAGCTACTAGCAGTGTGTCATGCTAGCTACTAGCAGTGTGTCATGCTAGCTACTAGCAGTGTGTCATGCTAGCTACTAGCAGTGTGTCATGATAGCTACTAGCAGTGTGTCATGCTAGCTACTACCAGTGTGTCATGCTAGCTACTACCAGTGTGTCATGCTAGCTACTAGCAGTGTGTCATGCTAGCTACTAGCAGTGTGTCATGCTAGCTACTACCAGTGTGTCATGCTAGCTACTAGCAGTGTGTCATGATAGCTACTAGCAGTGTGTCATGCTAGCTACTAGCAGTGTGTCATGATAGCTACTACCAGTGTGTCATGCTAGCTACTAGCAGTGTGTCATGATAGCTACTACCAGTGTGTCATGCTAGCTACTACCAGTGTGTCATGCTAGCTACTAGCAGTGTGTCATGCTAGCTACTAGCAGTGTGTCATGCTAGCTACTAGCAGTGTGTCATGATAGCTACTAGCAGTGTGTCATGCTAGCTACTAGCAGTGTGTCATGATAGCTACTACCAGTGTGTCATGCTAGCTACTACCAGTGTGTCATGCTAGCTACTAGCAGTGTGTCATGATAGCTACTAGCAGTGTGTCATGCTAGCTACTAGCAGTGTGTCATGCTAGCTACTACATATCAATTATTTGTAATTAGCTGGTAATGATAGCTACTAGTAGTGTTCATGCTAGCTACTACCAGTGTGTCATGCTAGCTACTACCAGTGTGTCATGCTAGCTACTAGCAGTGTGTCATGCTAGCTACTAGCAGTGTGTCATGCTAGCTACTAGCAGTGTGTCATGATAGCTACTAGCAGTGTGTCATGCTAGCTACTAGCAGTGTTCA
>WNWK01007450.1:0-94040 GCA_009830355.1 Cherax destructor | reverse complement strand
AATAGCTCTTTGCATTCATTAACCTCTTATTGCCTTTCATATACTAAAAGTTTCAACCAGTGCCACATTGAAACAAAAATTTCTTTTTCCATACCAATTTAATACTTCATAGTTGTTCTAACCATTCATTAGACATTTAAAATTAGTATATCATTAACATTATTCAAATATCCTATATCACTGTAAAAATTCCTGAAACACTTGCAAAATTGTGTTAATCCTTTAAACAAGTAAGACTTTAATCTAATACCATATCATTAAGTTTAGCATAATCTATTGTTCCAAGTCTAGTTATAGAATCACATTAAATCCTATGATTACAGGCATTGATCCTGATATCAACCTATTATTAAATGATTTACATGACTCCAACAGCAATTGTAACTATTACACAGCTGATCAAGCAAAGACATTACTCAGAGCCAACAATAACTTAACTATCTTCAATTACAATGTTAGATCGTTGAGCAAACATTATGATGACCTCACAGCACTACTCCAATCCCTACAGTCCAATATGTCAATCATCACACTCACTGAGACCTGGCTAAAGCCTGATACTACAGGTATCTATGCCATCCCAGGTTACACAGCCATTCACAACTGTAGGACAGACCAGCGAGGGGGTGGAACAGCAATATATTATACAGATCAACTCGATTGTATCGAAAATTCTGTACAAGGGATGAACATGGAGAATATATTATAGCTAAATTTAAATCAAAAGACCTGCAAAAACCCCTCACAGTGATAAACATCTACAGATTACCACAGTCAAACATCCGCCACTTTAGTGAAAAACTAGGAAACCTGATAATCGATTCACGCCTTAACAAAGATCATTTGCTGCTCACAGGAGATTTCAACATAAATCTCCTACATGACCAAGACCCGCAGGTAACTGAATTCACAAACACTATGAGCAACTGCTTATTACTACCAACAATATCAAAACCTAAAGAATCTCCGATAATAGTACCTCTACTAGACCACATATGGACTAACACAATATCTCCTCAAAATCAGGCATAATCACAGAAAACACCACAGACCACTACCCTACCTTTTCATAACTAACCAGGCATTCTGCCCCAAGAAATTGCAAAAGTTACCTTCAGACTACATAATGAGTCTGCTGTTAATAATTTTATATCAGCTATGACGAACATTGACTGGCTAAATGAATTGGAAACACATTCAGATACTAATGAATGCATCAAGAACTTTCTTAAAAAAACACATAACCTCTATAACAGACATTGCCAAAAAAATAAACAGATCACAGTAAGAGACTTTAACAATCCCTGGCTAAACCCAGCATCCTTAAATCCATAAATAAGAGGCACCAATATGAAAAACAATATAGAAGGGGTCTAAACCAGAGAACAATCCAAACGCTACTCATCAATCCTTACTAGCCTGATAAGAAGGTCCAAAAAATTGTATTATGAGAACAGACTCCAGACCGTAAGGTGATATGAAAAAGACCTGGAAAACCCTATCTACAATTCTAGGAAATAAAAGATATCCATAACAATACCATCAAATTATCAAAAACAGACGAACCTCTACTCTCACCAACTAAGACAGCAAACAGACTTAATGTTTCTTCTCCACCATAGGAAAGAATCTAGCGAGTAGGATCCCAAGCTCAACACTGCCAACAGACTACCTCACCAACACCTACCCAGATACACTATTCTAGCTCCTACCAACTCAATTGAAGTCTCACTCATAATCAACACCCTTAACCCTTTCGGGCCGGTGCCGTACTAGTAATGTTTTACGAGCAGGGGTTGGTGCGACTAGTACGCGAAATTCTAGCGGCTCAAATTAAGCGGAAACAGCTGGTAGGCCTAGGGATGAGAGAATGGGTCTGCGGGTCAGTGTGCGCAGTGAAAAAAACGGGCACCCAGTGGTGCATTGTGGGGAACACATTTCAGTACACCTTCTCACCATGCCTCGCAGCAAGAAACACCTTACTCCTCGGCAATTGGGACACTTTTATTCATCAGTGACAGTTCTAACAGTGATGGGGTGTTAGTGAAGGTGACTTTCAAGGTTTTGAGGGGTTGTGACCAAAAATAGTGACCATAATACCGGTATAAGTGAGGAAACCCCGACGACCCACAGCCGCTCCACCTCTGGTGCTGTGGCGTCTTGTTCACGGCCAGTTGTACCAGAACGAGGCGGAAACTCCTATTTTCTAATGTCCCAGACTCAGATGTGAGCAATGGTGATGATACTGATAGGACTATGAACTCAAGCCCTTCAAATAGTTCCAGTAGCGCAGTGAAGAGGAATATTCACTCATGAAGCGTCAGTATATACGACGGTATATGCCTCTGGTAGTGTGCCATATGCTCTTCCAAGGGTTAGAGTACATCTCGGAGTACATCCCGTGGGCGTACAACAGGAAGTGATAGTGAAAATGATGATGATAGCGTTGCAATTGGTAAGGAGAAATGTGCATGCAACTGGTAGTGGTGGTGGTGGTGGGCGCGCGAGGCACCAGCAGTGGACCATGCTGGCACCCACGCCGCTGACTCAGCTCAGTTACAACAAAGGCAACCCTCACCCACCCACCAACCCCACAACCACAACCTCCACTTCTAAAACCCCCCACAACCACCTGTAAATATCCAGTACCCACCAGCAGACCGCACCTGGGATTGGCAGGAAGCTGACAATTTTATTCCTAATACCCATCAGTTTGATGAAAGTCACAGTGGATTACGCCCATCTTGTCCACTTGGGAACAATGCCAGTGAACTGGAATGTTTCCAGTTATTCTTTGACGAACCCCTGATAGACATTATTATCAGAGAAAGCAACAGATACTTCGATTACACCATGGCAAACACGATTCTTTCACCAAAATCACGTCTACACCAGTGGAAGGAGACAACTGTGGCAGAGATGTATCTTTTCTTTGCCACAATAATGCTTATGCCGCATGTTTATAAACACCGTATCAAATCATATTGGTCAACAGACAGATTGATTGCAACACCAGCTTTCAGTGATATTATACCAGTGAATCGATTTGTGCTACTTTACGCATGTTACATTTTTTCGGACAAAACCAGGCCTGACAGATCCGACAGGTTATATAAGATTAGAATGTGTTTCTGTATCTGAAAGAGAAGTTCAATATGTATTTTTATCCCTTCAGGAAGCTTGTTATTGACGAGTCACTGATTCTGTTCAAAGGTAGACTGTCATTCAAGCAGTATATACCAAGCAAGAGGAAACGCTTTGGTATAAAGTTGTTTGTGCTTTGTGATTGCTACAGTGGTATTGTATTGGATATTATTGTGTACACTGGAAGTAATACACTGAAAGATACCAGGAAGTTACTGGGTATCTCTGGTGATGTGGTTAGAACAATGATGGAACCATATCTTGGTAAGGGGCATACATTATATACTGATAACTGTACACAAGCCCCTCCTCAGTGATTTTTTGCGAGTGAACATGACAGATGTGTGCGGTACAGTGCGTGCAAATCGTAAGCATATGCCTAGGTTCAGTGCAGGCACTCGTAGAGGTGAGGTGCAGGCGTTTGCTGCCAATGATATCATGGCATTTCGGTGGCATGACAAACGAGATGTCACACTGTTGTCATCAATTCACCCTAATGAAATGGCAGACAGTGGCAGGGTGAATAGAGAGACTGATGAACCCATTCTAAAACCTGCAGCTGTGATGGATTACACTCACAATATGCCTTAGTGGACAAATGTGACATGCAGATTGGGTTTGTTGATTGTGTTAGAAAGAGTTATAAGTGGTACATAAAACTCTTTTTCACATTCTGGACATTACCATGCTCAATGCTTATAATGTTTATAAGTTGAAGACCACAAACAAACCACCATATGGCGAATTTTGTTTGTCTGTTATCAGGCAAATAATCACCAAGTACCAAGAAACACCACCTGCAATAGAAAACCGCCCACGAAATTACCAACAACTACCCTCTCGTCTGAGGCTTGGTGGTGAACACTTCCAACAAAACTGCCTGCTACTGCTTGCAAGAAAAAGGCTCAGAAGAGGTGTTATGTCTGTGCACATACAAAAAGACGCCCACAGCAACGCAAAGACACTCGTTTTATGTGTGTGGAATGTGAAACACCATTGTGCATGGAACCATGTTTCAGAGATTCCACAGGCTGCAGAACTTCTAGAAACATCTGCAGTGACTCAATATGTGTATATATATGATTGAACAATAGTTATAAACATAATTGTACATTGTACATTGTTGTAAATATGTTTTGTAAACAAACTAGTGATAACAAACTTTGTGGCATTATTTTATAAGAAATAGCAAGTGAATATTTGAAAAACAGACTTATATTGGTCTCACAGTCCATAAAAGTTATTTGAAAAAAAAATTAAATTTCATAAGAAAATAACTTCAAAAAAACGACACGCCAACCGGAAGTCGCCGATGATGCCGCCACCGGATCGCTTTTGGGTCAACTTGAATCCTCCATATCTCCGTAAGTATTGATCGCAAAAAATTTTTGTTTAGCTATTTCGATTCAGAAAAAAAAACTCTATCATTTCATAAGAAAAAATAATTTTTTTTTTTTCCGAATATTTTTCGACCCCAGGAACACTTTGCTCAGAAGGCCTGTCGACCCCCAAAGGGTTAAAAACAAAGCAGGAGACATAAACAGCTTACCACCCTTTATGTACAAAAAAGCTACACATGTACTGTCACCAATTATAGCAGCATTATTCAATAAATCCATTGAATCTTCAACCTTCCCATCAATTCTCAAAATAGCTAGGGTCACCCCGATCCACAAAGGAGGTGACCAAACTGACTTGAACAATTATAGACCAATCTCAAATTTACCACTGCTTTCTAAAATCTTCGAAAAATTAATTCATAAACAGATCTATTCCTACCTCGTCTCACACAATGTACTAAACCCCTGTCAATTTGGATTCAGGACCAACAAAAGCACAAACGATGCTATAACACACATGTTAGAGTTAATATACACCGCACTTGAGAAGAAAGAAGTTCCGCTGGGAATCTTCATAGACCTACGCAAAGCATTTGATACAGTCGACCATGATTTATTGCTCACAAAATTAGCGCACTATGGTATTAGGGGCACCCTCAACTACCTAAAGTCGTACCTTAGCAACAGAAGTCAGTACGTGAACACAAATGGAGAGAACTCTTCCACACAACAAATTACAGTCGGTGTCCCTCAAGGTAGTGTCCTGGGGCCACTCCTATTCCTCATTTACATAAATGACCTACCGAATGCATCACAACTACTCAAACCCATTTTGTTTGCAGATGACACAACATATGTCTTCTCTCACCCAAATCCAGTCGTACTAGCCAACACAGTTAATGCCGAATTACAGAAAATATCAACATGGATGATGACAAATAAGCTTACTCTCAATACGGACAAGACCTACTACATTCAGTTTGGAAACAAAGCTACAAATGTTCCACTTAACATAACGCTAAATGGTTCACCCATCACAAGGCTCACAGAGGGAAAATTCCTAGGAATCCACCTTGACAGTAGTCTTAAATTCCAAACACACATACAACAAATTTCCAAGAAAATCTCAAGGACAGTAGGTATATTATCTAAGATACGCTATTATGTGCCTCAACCAGCTCTCATTGCACTATATCATTCTCTTATCTACCCTTATCTCACCTATGGAATCTGTGCATGGGGCTCAACAACATTAAATCACCTTAGACCACTCATAACCCAGCAAAGGCTGCAGTCAGGATGATAACAAATTCCCACTCTAGACAGCATACTCCACCTATATTCAGAACCTTAAAACTACTCACCATAAAAAATATTCATACCTATTCATGTGCCTTCTACATACATAAAACTCTACATGCTAATATCAACCCTGCGCCAGAATTCTCCTCAACAACTTTAATAGGTCCCACGAACATGACACAAGACACAGATCACTATTTGACATACCCCGAGTCCATACTAACCAATGTAAAAATTCTATGCACATAAAGGCCCCAGAATCTGGAATTCATTACCAGTAAATATCAAGTTAACCTTGTCGGAAAATCAATTCAAGACTCTTCAAAAATCACCTACTCACCCTATACTAAATACTCATACTGTAACAAACTTCCAAACCCAATATTATTTTACTTAAGATGATCTCAATTTGATATGTTCATCCTCCTTAACACTTGTTGCAATTTCATATCATCATATTGTCATTTAAAATCTTATAGTACAGTGGTACCCCGGTTTACGATATTTTTTCATTCCAGAATGCTGTTCAAGTGCCATTACCAAACGAATTTATCTCCTTAAGAAAAGTTGTAAAATAGACTAGTCCTTTTAGACCCCCAAAATTACACTTACAAAAGCATTTAAAAAAATAAACTTACATAAAAGGGTGAGTTTGGGGACCATCGTAAACCGGGGTACCACTGTATCATCATTTTCTTAATTTGAAATAAAATATATATCTAGAAGAAAGGTAAGGTAAGAAAGGGGGTAAAGCAGCTGGAATTGACGGAATCATGACAGAAATGTTAAAAGCAGGGGGATATAGTGCTGGAGTGGTTGGTATTTTTGTTTAATAAATGTATGAAAGAGGGGAAGGTACCTAGGATTGGCAGCGAGCATGTATAGTTCCTTTATATAAAGGGAAGGGGGATAAAAGAGAGTGTAAAAATTATAGGGGAATAAGTTTACTGAGTATACCAGGTAAAGTGTATGGCAGGGTTATTATTGAAAGAATTAGAGGTAAGACAGAGAGTAGGATTGCAGATGAGCAAGGAGGCTTTAGAGTGGGTAGGGATGTAGATCAAGTGTTTACAGTGAAGCATATATGTGAACAGTATTTAGATAAAGGTAGAGAAGTTTTTATTGCATTTATGGATTTAGAAAAGGCATATGATAGAGTGGATAGGGGAGCAATGTGGCAAATGTTGCAAGTGTATGGAATAGGTAGTAAGTTACTGAAGGCTGTAAAGAGTTTTTATGAGGATAGTGAGGCTCAGGTTAGGTGTGTAGGAGAGAGGGAGATTACTTCCCGGTAAAAGTAGGTCTTAGACAGGGTTGTAATGTCACCATGGTTGTTTAATATATTTATAGATGGGGTTGTAAAAGAAGTAAATGCTAGGGTGTTGGGGTGGGATTAAATTATGGAGAATTAAATGCAAAATGGGAGTTGACACAGTTACTTTTGCTGATGATACTGTGCTTATGGGAGATTCTAAAGAAAAGTTGCAAAGGTTAGTGGACGAGTTTGGGAGAGTGTGTAAAGGTAGAAAGTTAAAAGTGAACATAGATAAGAGTAAGGTGATGAGGGTATCAAACGATTTAAATAAAGAAAAATTGGATATCACATTGGAGAGAGGGATTATGGAAGAAGTAAATGTTTTCAGATATTTGGGAGTTGATGTGTCAGCAGATGGGTTTATGAAGGATGAGGTTAACCATAGAATTGATGAAGGAAAAAGGTGAGTGGTGCATTGAGGTATCTGTGGAGACAAAAACGTTATCCATGGAGGCAAAGAAGGGAATGTACGAAAGTATAGTGGTACCAACACTCTTATATGGGTGTGAAGCATGGGTTGCAAATGCTGCAGCGAGGAGGAGGCTGGAGGCAGTGGAGATGTCCTGTCTAAGGGCAATGTGTGGTGTAAATATTATGCAGAAAATTCGGAATGTGGAAATTAGGAGAAGGTGTGGAGTTACTAAAAGTATTTGTCAGAGGGCTGAAGAGGGTTGTTGAGGTGGTTTGGTCATTTAGAGAGAATGGATCAAAGTAGAATGACTTGGAGAGCGTATAAATCTGTAGGGGAAGGAAGGCGGGGTAGGGGTCGTCCTAGAAAAGGTTGGAGGGAAGGGGTAAAGGAGGTTTTGTGGGCGAGGGGCTTGGACTTCCAGCAAGCATGTGTGAGCGTGTTAGATAGGAGTGAATGGAGACGAATGGTTTTTGGGACCTGACGAGCTGTTGGAGTGTGAGCAGGGTAACATTGTGTGAAGGGATTCAGGGAAACCAGTTAATTGATTTAGTTGGACTTGAGTCCTGGAAATGGGAAGTACAATGCCTGCACTTTAAAGGAGGGGTCTGAGATAGTGACAGCTGGGAGGACTTTTCTCAGCTGTAGTATCTGAGCTCCTCTGCAAAGACAGTGATTATGTATGAGTGTGGTGAAAGTGTTGAATGATGATGAAAGTTTTTTCTTTTTGGGGATTTTCTTTCTTTTTGGGTCACCCTGCCTCGGTGGGAGACGGCCGACTTGTTGAAAAAAAAAAAAAAAAAAATCTAGAAGAAACTCTAAAACTATTTCTAGTATTGTTATTATACTAGTATAGCATCAACATACTGTAATTTGAAATAAATTCTACAACTAGATTAAACTCAACCAATTTCTCTTGTATTGTCTTTTAATAGTATGTATAACCATTTAATAATTTAAATAATACAGAACTAGAATAAACTCAATCAATTTCTTTAGCATTAAGTACTTAGTGAATAAGTCTCTAGAATAAAGTGCCCCTAATGCCATGGCATGCCAGTGGCTCTCCTTGCATTACAGTTTTATAATTGTTTTATAATTGTAACTACCAATAACATTGTACACTTGTAACATGCATTGAAATAAAAATTATTATTATTATTATTATTATATATACATATGTACACATTCATATATATGCACACACACATGTAAACAGTAGCAGTAACTATGAAGATAGTATAAACAATGGAAGAAATCAACTTTCACTTTTTTTCAAAACAGTGAAAGTTTTTCTAGTGATAACTCATATTTTTCCTCTTCAGTATTATAAAATGAATTTATTATTACAAAAGATATCATAGCAAACGTACAGTACATATATTTGTTATGTTACAATCTGGGTTACAAAAATCCATAAACACAAAATAATTATTTGACAGCCTAACCTCTACAGTACAGCTTATGTATCAGTACAAAAATGCATTTATCTACTGATTTGTACCTTAAATGCAAGGCAAGAGGAGTTTGGACATACACGTAATTCCAGGGGAATTTTTGTTGCCTAATCACAAACAAAAGAATTCAGCCCTATAGATTTGCTTCACTGATGATCAAGCATATTAAGCTGAAAATTGAGATTTCACACGAGACCCCTTGCTCCATTGCATCTATTACCGGAATGAACAACTATGTTCATAGCAGTCATGAAGCAGCTCATATCATGCATTAATGCCCAAATAATTTTTGACACCAAGAGTTTGGACAGCTCTTTCATGTGGTAAGAGAATTTGGTAAAAAGTTAGAATTCTTGCCAGTGATGGATCCACCAGTATCTGGGAACGTAAGACAATCCTCTCTCAACTCCACACGACCCTCCGCAGTTATATTCAGTGGGTAAGTCATCAAATGAGAGTCATTATGTTCAACCTCTGGGGAGATATATTTCTGCAGGTTTACCTCACCAAGCTCTCTCATTGCTGTCATACAAGATACTGATGCAGGTGACAAATGCTCCTCCATGTGTGAGCCACAGTGTTCTGCCCATAGTGATAGCCGGAAAGTTCTAACATCACCTTCAATTTCAGAGTCTCCAAATTCTTCTTTTGTGAATTGCGGCTGGAATGCACCAACAGCCATCTCTGAGTCACGGTTGCCACTCATGCTACGTTCATTTATGTTAGCTGATCCTACTATTATATATTCATCATCAAAGACTGCCATTTTGGAATGAACATAAATCATAAAGCGTAAACTTTCTCGTGCCTTAGCTGCAACCGAGTCTGGATTTGGTTCTTCAAGACAATCAGGCACTTCATCAGGACTTTCACGCTTACCAAGGCAGAAAAAGCTGAGATAATCTGCTGGGTGTGCACTGATTTTTGCTTTACGAATTGCCTTAGCAATCTTTCTATACATCATTTCCATTGTTCGATGCTGCCAGTGAAGAATCTCTTGTACAGCTGTTGAAGTGGGATCTCCTTCTGGATGTAGAGGAATAACAATATATGCACGGAAATCCTCACCAGCTTTAATTGCATTGGTTATCCTGGTTGTGATTTCTAATGGAATCAAGTGAGGGCATTTGGCCTCTTGCACAAGCCATCCATGAGCTGAACCAAGAAAATATTGGTTTTCTAAATAGATGAAACGTTTAGAACGTCTAATATGATGAATATATGCTGTCTGGATAGAATTCTCATACAACCTGCCTTTTCGGGACAGAAGACGATCTAATGCATTAGTATCAAATTGTGCCGAATCAGAGTTGATCGAGCGGAAAAACTGAACACTCCAAACAGATTCATCAGGAGTTTGCCAGTCCAAGACAAAATCATCTTCAGTAATTCCAAGTAAGCGATTTTCCCGATCAGGAGCTTGACGCCTCCAGCGTTCAATGAAGTTTGAGAGTATATCCATTGCAGCTGGTCCTTCAATATACATGTGAATGTCATGCCATGGCTGACGTGGCCCGGTTGTCACATTGGATTGACATATACCATTATAAAAGTCATTTTGGTGACAATCTGGTAAAGTTTTGAATAGCGGGTGTTCTGGAGTGTCCCACCGCCCATCAGTAATGTCAATGCCACCAGCAAAAGCAACAAGACGACGCCTGTCGTCGCCATCAACTTCGGCATCCACGATCACACATTTCTGATGATGTGTGTAGAGAGTAGAGACAAAGTTATTTTCCATTATTTTTCCTTTGTTCTTTTGACGTGGGGACAAGAAGACCTCTACTTCAGTGCCTTCAAAGAAAATTCTAGTATCTTCATCATGGGTTCCCATGATACCTGGGGTATATAGATCTGTGCTCATGGCCTCATTCCATACCATCACCAGGACCCTCACACCTTCATCTGCTTTCCTTTTCAAAACTTCTCCAAAGTTTTCATTCTCACCCTCACGTATCAAAGTGATGTCTGTTTTTATACTCCATCCAACTATATAAATGAGCTTCTGGGCATTTTCAATAGCTCTGGAAATGTCTATCCACAATTGTGAAGGTTCATTAGGCTCACCGCTTCTAGTAAGAATATCAGTTAGGGGAGGGACAGCAGGGGTGTGAGCATCTTGGTATAGCTTCACTCTACACCCTAAGCGCAATGGGAATACCGTATCTAGGACCTCATTAGATCGGGTGATAGACGAAGAGGAAAGATAACGAAGAGCAATATTGATTGAACCAGACGGATTACCATCCTTGCCGAGAAGTGGGAACCAACCAGTAACCGGGTCTTCCTGAAGCAAGTCCTCAGCTCTGATGCTCATGAAGCCCATACACTCTATCTTGACCAAGTCCAAGTCTTTGATGGTGAATAACAAAGATTCAGTTTCATGACACATCTCGATACGGAACTTCTCTCCCCAGTGTGGATTTAAGGAGTTAAAAATTATGGATGTCTTAGCAATACGGCAAGTCTTCTTGCCCCCACAGCAAGTATCAACAGTTACGTAAGGGTCTGAAACATCCTTTGAGGAGCGAAACCAAGAAGTGTCAACATCTGGAAGGTCACACGCCTCAATAATTTCCATGTACAATACACCATGGAGGAAGACCATCTTGCCTCGCTGAGCTCGCTCACCACTCTTACTGAAGCCTGAAAAAATAAAGGTAATCAATGTACTGTAGTGTACAGTCATGCTCTACAGTTAATTTGCTTATCAAATGAAAGAAAGTCTGTTAACCTATGGCAAAAAAAATTAAAGCTGAATTAATGTTGATCATATATACTACCCCGATCAGCAATGGACATAATAAAAGGGTGCACAATGAAATAAAAACTTTGTAAACACTAATATAAAACCCAGTATATTCATGCCTTTAGTCAAATGTTTAAGATCATATTTTTTAAAGCAAGTTTTGGACTCCAGGGTATTTAAATGTAAAGCCTACAAAACAAAATTTATGAACAATATATTAAGTAAAACCAAAATAGATTATTACAAAAACACTGAATCAGGCTGAAACAGAACTTATTGATAACACAGTACATTAGAGGTTGGTACTATATTTTTTCAGGAGAAATGGGAAAATTTCTCCTGATATCAGTTTTAAAGTCAAATGATGAGCCGTTCAGTGGAGCTTTAGGTCACTGAACATGACTTTCCGCTGGGTTTCTGAGCCACTCTTTAAATTTAAAGATCACATGAGATTTTTTCTATGAAATGTACATGGATATTTTTTAGTTGAAAAAGTTGCAAAAAAAAAAGAATTAAAAATATTTAGAATAATTTTTCTAATATTACAGCTGAAGTGCAAGTATTTCAAGCTTCAATGTTGCAACTGAAGTACAAGTACATATACCAAGCTTCAATGTTTCATGCAGATGAAGTATAAGTATACCAAGCTTCAATGTTGCATGCAGATGAAGTACATACAAGTATACCAAGCTTCAATGTTGCAGACGAAGTACAAGTACTCACCTAATTGTACTCACCTAATTGTGGTTGCAGGGGTCGAGACTCAGCTCCTGGCCCCGCCTCTTCGCTGTCTGCTACTGGGTCTCTGCTCTCCCTGCTCCATGAGCTTTATCATACCTTGTCTTAAAACTATGTATGGTTCCTGCCTCCACTATATCATTCTCTAGTCCATTCCACTTCCTGACTACTCTGTGGCTGAAGAAATGTTTCCTGACATCCCTTTGACTCATCTGAGTCTTCAGCTTCCAGTTGTGTCCCCTTGTTTCTGTGTTCCCTCTCTGAAACAACCTGTCACTATCTACCTTGTCAATTCCCAGTATTTTGTATGTCGTTATCATGTCTCCTCTGACCCTTCTTTCCTCCAGTGTTGTTAGTCCTATTTCCCTCAGCCTTTCTTCATAAGACAGACCCCTGAGTTGTGGAACTAACCTTGTCGCAAACCTTTGCACTTTCTCTAGTTTCTTGACGTGCTTGACCAGGTGTGGGTTCCAGACTGGTGCTGCATACTCTAGTATGGGCCTGACGTATACGGTATACAGTGTCTTGAACGATTCCTTGTTAAGGTACGAGGCGCTAATCTTAAGTTTGCCAGTCGCCCATATGCTGCCGCGGTTATCTGGTTGATGTGTGCTTCCGGAGGACGTGCTTGGTGTTATACTCACCCCAAGGTCTTTCTCCTTTGTTGAGGTTTGTAGCCTTTGTCCACCTAGCCTGTACTCTGTCAGCGGTCTTCTTTGCCCTTCTCCGATCTTCATGACTTTGCATTTGGTGGGGTTAAATTCAGAAGCCAGTTGCTAGACCAGATGTCAAGCTTGTCCAGGTCACTTTGAAGTCCTGCTTGGTCTTCATCCGATGTGATTCTCCTCATTAATTTCACATCATCTGCGAAAAGAGACACTTCTGAGTCTATCCCATCCGTCATGTCATTCACATATAGCAAGAATAGCACTGGTCCTAGGACTGACCCCTGCGGTACACCGCTCGTCACAGGCGCCCACTGTGATACCTCATCACGCACCATGACCCGTTGTTGCCTCCTGTGAGGTATTCCCTGATCCATTCCAGTGCCCTTCCTGTTATACACGCTTGGTCTTCCATCTTTTTACTAATCTCATGTGAGGAACTGTGTCAAAGGCCTTCCTGCAGTCCAAGAAAATGCAGTCAACCCACCCTTCTCTCTTGCCTTACCTCTGTTACTTTATCATAGAACTCAGGAGGTTTGTTACACAGGATTTGCCTTCCCTGAAACCGTGCTGTCTGGCGTTGATTAACCTGTTCTGCTCCAGATGCTCCACCATTCTTTTTCTGATGATTTTCTCCAAGACTTTGCACACTATACATGTAAGTGACACCGGTCTGTAGTTTAGTGCCTCTTTTCTGTCTCCTTTTTTAAAGATGGGGACTACGTTGGCCTTTTTCCATATCTCAGGTAGCTGCCCAGTTTCAAGGGATGTGTTGAAAATTTTGGTAAGTGGCACACTCAGAACCTCAGCTCCTTCCCGAAGGACCCATGGTGAGATATTGTCCGGACCCATTGCCTTTGAGGTATCAAGGTCACTGAGTAACTGCTTCACCTCCCCCTCAAGCTTCAATATATCTACATGAAACACTAAAACAGGCACAGCAGAATTAAGAATTTTTGAGAGGCTGGCATTTTAAGGATTACCACATGCAGATTAATTGTTTAAAAAACTTGTCCTTAGACCCATTTCATGTACGGCATACAGTATGCTCAGGATTCCTTTTTTTTATGCAAGAAACTAGAATATTTGCCAGTTTTTTAATAAATGACATATAGAAATGTTAATTTTTATGGAAATCTACAGTGTGTCAATTTTTATAGTTTATTGGTAAATAGTTTTTTAATATACATGGGAGTACATGGAAAAAACACAGATAGCAGAGAACTTTGAAAAGTCCACACCAAGGTTATGTGCTGAGAAATATGTACCTGTATCTAAATTAAGGACTGTCTTATATTATTGTGTCTAGATGTTTGAAGTAAGGATAATAAAGTCAACATGAAACATGAACCCCAATGGAAATAAGTCACTGACTTTTTTGTGTTATTCTAGGTAACCTACATATATACTATTATGTATGATGATTTATGTAACTATTTATGTGTACCTGTACCTGAATAAACTTATTTAATTACTTAACAGGGTTAAAAATATACCATGCCATATTAAAGAAAAATTATATAGAATTTACAGATGTAAATGGATGGAAGTTAGCAGCTAAAACCATTGTTTACTAGTATTTTTCTTACTGTAACTACTCGTGTTACTTCAATGGCATTCACAGAACTGTGTCTATACAGTGGACCCCCGAGTTTCGAAAGGTTCTTACTTCGTAAACATCGTGTTTCGTAAGCTTTTTACGACTTCGAGAATCGTAAAACCGCTCGTGTTTCGTAACGTATTAGACCTGTCCGCCTGCTCCGCGCCTGCGTGGGACGCAGGACGCCGCCAGTGAAGCGTTGTTTACCATTGAGAGAACATTACCTAGCGCGCTCTTTCAAACATTCACACTACATTTGGTGTTTTTTTTGGTGCTTTAGTGATTGTCACTGTGAAATAAGTCACCATGGGTCCAAAGAAGCTTCCTAGTGGCACCCCTGTGGTAGCATTCATGCAGGGAGTGTAGCAGGCATGCAGGGAGTTTAGCATTCATGCAGGGAGTTTAGCATTCATGCAGGGAGTGTAGCAGCCATGCAGGGAGTTTAGCAGGTATGCAGGGAGTGTAGCATTCATGCAGGGAGGTTAGCATTCATGCAGGGAGTGTAGCAGCCATGCAGGGAGTTTAGCAGGTATGCAGGGAGTGTAGCATTCATGCAGGGAGTTTAGCATTCATGCAGGGAGTGTAGCATTCATGCAGGGAGTGTAGCATTCATGCAGGGAGTGTAGCAGGCATGCAGGGAGTATAGCAGGCATGCAGGGAGTGTAGCATTCATGCTGGGAGTGTAGCATTCATGCAGGGAGTGTAGCATTCATGCTGGGAGTGTAGCATTCATGCAGGGAGTGTAGCATTCATGCAGGGAGTGTAGCATTCATGCAGGGAGTGTAGCAGGCATGCAGGGAGTGTAGCAGGCATGCAGGGAGTG
Organism: Cherax destructor; assembly: GCA_009830355.1. NCBI lineage: Eukaryota > Metazoa > Arthropoda > Malacostraca > Decapoda > Parastacidae > Cherax > Cherax destructor. The sequence continues at coordinate 78,498 of WNWK01007450.1, read as the reverse complement.
TAGCAGGCATGCAGGGAGTGTAGCAGGCATGCAGGGAGTGTAGCAGGCATGCAGGGAGGTTAGCATTGATGCAGGGAGTTTAGCAGGCATGCAGGGAGTGTAGCATTCATGCAGGGAGTGTAGCAGGCATGCAGGGAGTGTAGCAGGCATGCAGGGAGTGGGGATTTCCCTTCGTAGAGGCTGAAGAATTCCTCCCCCAACAAGTGTTTAATTGTGATGAAACAGGCCTGTTTTGGAAGAAAATGCCCAAGAGGACCTTCATTACTCATTACTCTATCTTTCAGATGCCTGCAACTCTTCAATAAAGGTAAGTAAATGTATATATATACAGTGGTACCTCGAGTTACGATGGTCCCCAAAACCGCCCTTTTATGTAAGTTTATTTTTTTAAATGCTTTTGTAAGTATATTTTTGGGAGTGTAAAAGGACTAGTCTATTTTACATTATTCCTTATGGGGATAAATTCGTTTGGTAATGGCACTTGAACAGCATTCTCGAACGAAAAAATATCGTAACTGGAGGTACCACTCTATATTGTTTTTAATTATTTTATATGTGAATATTTTTTTTGTGGAACGGATTAATTGTATTTACATTATTTCTTATGGGAAATAATGGTTCGAATTTCGAAAACTTCGTGTTAAGTACTAGCTCCTGGAACGGATTAATTACGATACTTGGGGGTCCACTGTATATCAGTGGTTCTACTTTTAATTACCAGTATACGTAGTTCTATTTCTAGATACTTTGATGCAGGTGGAGATGCACCTCTTCTGTGAAGAGGTGTGATTTTTATATCAATGCACCATGCATTAGCTTTTGAGGCATATATGGCCGAGTGGTCTAGAGCATCACTTAGGGAACCTGTCCAGCCTCCCCTCAATCTTTCTCTGTATATACCTGCTTGTTTCTGTGCAGTGCATTGATTTAAAAATCACTTGAGGTCAAAACATAAAGGAGAATGAAATAGCTTGAAACCATGCTTGAGGCCCACTGGTGTGCCCAGGCTGGGAAGAAACATGGCTTGTAAAAAAGGCTGCCAGCTTTTGAGGCATCTGTGGCAGAGTAGATCGTCATTTGGGGAACTTTGCCAGCGTTCCCTGACATGGTTTTGTATTCTGCTGACTACAATCTTTCTCTGTACATACCCACTTGTTTCTGCATGGTGCAGTGATACAAAAATTATTCGTGAGGTCAGAACATCAGGAGAATGAAATAGATTGAAACCATGCTTGAGGCCCACTGGTGTGCCCTGGCCGGATAAAAAATGGCTTTTGCGGGTTTTGTGTGTGTGTGTGTGTGTGTGTGTGTGTGTGTGTGTGTGTGTGTGTGTGTGTGTGTGTGTGTACTCACCTAATTGTACTCACCTAATTGTGGTTGCAGGGGTCGAGACTCAGCTCCTGGCCCCGCCTCTTCGCTGTCTGCTACTGGGTCTCTGCTCTCCCTGCTCCATGAGCTTTATCATACCTTGTCTTAAAACTATGTATGGTTCCTGCCTCCACTATATCTTTCTCTAGTCCATTCCACTTCCTGACTACTCTGTGGCTGAAGAAATGTTTCCTGACATGTGTGTGTGTGTGTGTATATATATATACGTATATATATATATATACACCTACCATCCGACTTACGACCTGCTCAACATACGACCACTCGACTTACGACCATGTTTTCTATGCAAATGTTCTGGGAAATAATCAACTGTTTGTGCTGTACACAGTGTTTCTCTTAAACCTTACAGTATAAAATACAGTACTAACAGCATAAAAAGTAAATAAAAAATGAAATACCAAAATAACACAATAAAATAAAATCATTACAATAACTGTGATGTTGATATTCACTAGTAAGGTTCGACTTACGTCCATTTTGACTTACGACCGGTTGGTCAGAACCAAGCTCGGTCGTAAGTCGGATGGTACCTGTATATATATATATACTATAAGTATATAATATTTTTTTTTATTAACACATTGGCCGATTCCCACCAAGGCAGGATGGCCTGAAAAAGAAAAACTTTCATCATCATTCACTCCATCACTGTCTTGCCAGAGTGTGATGTAGTCAGTGTGCTGTGAGGTCTACCTAAGCAGCCACACCTGCCCTTGGTAAATAGCTGTCAGACACGCCTCTCGGATTAAGTCTCAGGTCTTTTGTCTTTTGGACTAGCGTCAGGTCAAAGCACATGGTGTACTCCTCATTGGGGGGATGCTTGGAGGACAATATAAGGCCGAGGAAACAACTAGAGGGGGACATTCTGGCGGAGCTCTGGCCTGTGTGAGCTCTGGGCTGAGACATTCGGGCAGAGCTCTGGCTGTGCAGAGCTCTGGGCACGAGATTCTAGGAGACGGCTGCCGGTGTGCAGAGCTCTGGGAGAGAGCTGCTGTAGAGTCTCTGGAGGAGACTGTTGGAGACACTGGGCAGAGTTCTGTTGGAGCAGGTCTTGGGACCTGTGGCTAGAAGTGTGACTGAGTTCCTGTGGTGAACTGTCCTCTGAACTATATTGTAAGTTATATTCTGTTTCGTCAGTTGATTGTATTCCCTGTCTCCCTGCTTATATGTACAATCCCCATTTATCTAAACCCAATAGTATTCTCCTGTTCCCAAATGTATTATTGTACAAGGACTTAAATAACCTGTTTGAGTGGAATAGTAATATTCACTGTCCCCATTATATTCTTATTACTCTTTATTCTTATACTCTATTTTATTATATTTTATTTTAGGTAGAGAGAGGGTGAGTAGTGTGGTGGTAATGAGAGGTGATGGTGTAGCCACCAGTGACCTCTGCTACCGCCGCTCCTGTCAACCTCACCTCTCCTGCCTACTCACTCATTCCCTTTACTCCCCTATTCCCCAATTATCCCAAATTTCCTTACCCCCCTCATGACATGGTGTCTAAGCGGTGGTGGTTCTTATTATTTTTATAGTAGGAACCAGTCCCATGTGCCTTTTGATTGCTCGGTTATATTTGTGTTATGCTACCATTTGCTACCATTTTTTTTTGTGTGTAAAGTTCAAGTAAATATCTGTGTGATATTATAATCCAAGTGACCTAAGCTGACCCTTTTTGACCGTGGGTCCGAGTAATTGTATGGTTGTAATATTATATTTGGTGGAGTTGTGTGTTGGTTTGGGATAAATGGTGGAGGTTATAAGTGTTTGGGTGAGACTTTTGGGGGACGCAATTACTGGCCGAAATTGAATATTTACAGAGAAACGAGAAGTCACCCAGCCCGCCTTGGAAGAATCATCCACAACTGTCACCCATTGAAGAGCTGGCTCTCATGGTCACCCAGCTGATGTGTCCAGTCACCCAGCTGATGTGCCCAGTCATCCAGCTGATGTGCTCCAGTTGCTGTATTGCTGCCCTGGTCTGTCATCCATTGTAGTGGGTGTCACCCACCCTGTGACCATCACCCACTGACCGCAAGTTACCCGCAGTTGCCAGGGATGAGTGACCGCACCTCTGTTAATGACCAGAAGTGACCTCACCTCACCTCGAGCATCTGACCCTAGTCTGCTATTGCTGATGTCGGCTGCTTATGATGCTGCGGTTTACTGAGGTGAGGCTGTCTGATGCTGTCTGCTATGCTGAGACTGGCTGTGTGCTGCTGCCTGCCGTGCTGTGACGCTGAGATGCTGTGGTCGTGCTGTGATGGTGTGGCCGGGCTGCGATGCTGGGGCCGGGCTGCGATGCTGGGGCCGGGCTGCGATGCTGTAGCCGTGCTGCGATGCTATGGCCATGCTGCGATGCTGGGGCCGTGCTGCGATGCTGTAGCCGTGCTGCGATGCTGTAGCCGTGCTGCGATGCTATGGCCGTGCTGCGATGCTGTAGCCATGCTGCGATGCTGTGGCGATGCTGCCTAGCTCGGGAGGAGATGATGGCGGTGATGCTGCAGTGGAGTATGAGGGATTCTGTCTGGTGTGCCAGGACAGGAGAATCTACTATGAAGGAGCTGCCATCCTCGGAGATGTGGAAGGACGCGAGCCGTGGGGATGGATTCCGGCTGCTGGGACCAGCGTGCTGCCGTGGGTGGTATGGAGGTGTATGCTGGCCAACCTGTACGAACAGTATGGGGGATCTCCTGCCAGCCATGAGAGACAATTAAGAGTGTGAGATGTTCCCAGCCTTCTCTGACTTGTCAGAAGTGTTAGTGTTACCTGTGTGGAATAAGGTGACCTTGGAAACGGTCAAGTGATCATGTCTACCTTGTTTTATGAGGCCAGTGAATCCTAGTAGTGGCATAGGATAATGGTGGGTCTTAGCTGCAATGCTTGCCCTATCTCGATTTTCAGATGTTGAAGTATGTATGTGAAGTGTGTTGAACATGCGACCTTGGTGGTCGTGATGTGGTCCAGTTGCAGTTACTTGAAAGAATGCAACCCGTTGGAGCAGTTTTCCACGCCAAAGAAGCCTAGAGAGGTTTGGCCCAATGGTTAACATGCGAGGGTGACTAGCACCGGCTAGTGCATTTCTAGTAGAAGTAGGGAAGGCACTGGAGCCAGATATTTAGTTTTAAGGAGAAATGACGGGTAAGGAGGCTTTGCACCAGAGAGCAACTGTTATGCTGGTCACCTGCGAGGTGTACTGATTATGCTGCCTTGTGGTAGTTGAGAAGGCTGACGGAAATATATGTAGTTGAATACTTTTATATTATGTTATGTGTAATTTTGTCTTTGTATTGTAATATAATTAAGGGTTTAGGATTAAAATAGTCTAATAACTTAGCACAAATTGTCCTAGTTCTCAGATATTTTAAACTGGGGGACAAAGGGGGATGTGATGTAGTCAGTGTGCTGTGAGGTCTACCTAAGCAGCCACACCTGCCCTTGGTAAATAGCTGTCAGACACGCCTCTCGGATTAAGTCTCAGGTCTTTTGTCTTTTGGACTAGCGTCAGGTCAAAGCACATGGTGTACTCCTCATTGGGGGGATGCTTGGAGGACAATATAAGGCCAAGGAAACAACTAGAGGGGGACATTATGGCGGAGCTCTGGCCTGTGTGCGGAGCTCTGGGCTGGAGACATTCGGGCAGAGCTCTGGCCTGTGTGCAGAGCTCTGGGCACGAGATTCTAGGAGAGCGGCTGCCGGTGTGCAGAGCTCTGGGAGAGAGCTGCTGTAGAGTCTCTGGAGGAGACTGTTGGAGACACTGGGTAGAGTTCTGTTGGAGCAGGTCTTGGGACCTGTGGCTAGAAGTGTGACTGAGTTCCTGTGGTGAACTGTCCTCTGAACTATATTTTAAGTTATATTCTGTTTCGTCAGTTGATTGTATTCCTTGTCTCCCTGCTTATATGTACAATCCCCATTTATCTAAACCCAATAGTATTCTCCTGTTCCCAAATGTATTATTGTACAAGGACTTAAATAAACTGTGTTTGAGTGGAATAGTAATATTCACTGTCCCCGTTATATTCTTATTACTCTTTATTCTTATACTTTATTTTATTAAATTTTATTTTAAGTGCAGAGAGGGTGAGTAGTTAGGTGGTAATGAGAGGTGATGGTTTGGGACCAGTGACCTCACATTACCCCCGCTCCTGTCAACCTCACCTCTCCTACCTACTCACTCCCCACCCTTTACTCCCCTATTCCCCAATTATCCCTTATTCCGTTACCCCCCTTCATGACAAGAGGGGTGCTTTACACTACAGTTATAAAACTGCAACATTAACACCCCTCCTTCAGAGTGCAGACACTGTATTTCCCATCTCCAGGACTCATGTCCGGCCTGCCGGTTTCCCTGAATCCCTTCATAAATGTTACTTTGCTCACACTCCAACAGCACGTTAAGTATTAAAAACCATTTGTCTCCATTCACTCCTATCAAATACGCTCACACATGCTTGCTGGAAGTCCAAGCCCCTCGTACACAAAACCTCTTTTACCCCCTCCCTCCAACCTTTCCTAGGCCGACCCCTACCCCGCCTTCCCTCCACTACAGATTTATACACTCTTGAAGTTATTCTCCGCCTTCCCTCCACTACAGATTTATACACTCTTGAAGTTATTCTGTCTCGTTCCATTCTCTCTACATGTCCGAACCACCTCAACAACCCCTCCTCAGCACTCTGGATAATAGTTCTGGTAATCCCGCACCTCCTCCTAATTTCCAAACTCCGAATTCTCAGCATTATATTCACACCACACATTGACCTCAGACATGACATATCCACTGCCTCCAGTCTTCTCCTCATTGCAACATTCATCACCCATGCTTAACACCCATATAAGAGTGTTGGTATAACTATACTCTCATACATTCCCCTCTTTACTTCCATGGACAAGATTCTTTGTCTCCACAGACTCCGAAGTGCTCCACTCACTCTTTTCCCCTCATCAATTCTATGATTCACCTCATCCTTCATAGACCCATCTGCTGACATGTCCACTCCCAAATATCTGAATACATTCACCTCCTCCATACTCTCTCCCTCCAATCTGATATCCAATCTTTCGTCACCTAATCTTTTTGTTATCCTCATCACCTTACTCTTTCCTATATTCACTTTCAATTTTCTTCTTTTACACACCCTATCAAATTCATCCACCAACCTCTGCAACTTCTCTTCAGAATCTCCCAAAAGCACAGTGTCATCAGCAAAAAGCAACTGTGACAACTCCCACTTTGTATTTGATTCTTTATCTTTTAACCCCACACCTCTTGCCAAGACCCTTGCATTCACTTCTCTTACAACCCCATCTATAAATATATTGAACAACCACGGTGACATCACACATCCTTGTCTAAGGCCCACTTTTACTGGGAAATAGTCCCTTCCCTCCTACACACTCTAACCTGAACCTCACTATCCTCATAAAAACTCTTCACTCCTTTCAGTAACCTACCTCCTATTCCATACACCTGCAACATCTGCCACATTGCCCCCCTATCCACCCTATCATATGCCTTTTCCAAATCCATAAAGGCCACAAAAACCTCTTTACCCTTATCCAAATACTGTTCACCTATATGTTTCACTGTAAACACTTGGTCTACACACCCCCTACCTTTCCTAAAGCCCCCTTGTTTATCTGCTATCCTGCTTTCTGGATAGTAAGCATGTGTGAGCGTGTTAGATAGGAGTGAATGGAGACGAATGGTTTTTGGGACATGACGATCTGTTGGAGTGTGAGCAGGGTAACATTTTGTGAAGGGATTCAGGGAAACCAGTTAATTGATTTAGTTGGACTTGAGTCCTGGAAATGGGAAGTACAATGCCTGCACTTTAAAGGAGGGGTCTGGGATAGTGACAGCTGGGAGGGACTATTCTCAGCTGTCGTATCTGAGCGCCTCTGCAGAGACAGTGATCATGTATGTGTGGTGAAAGTGTTGAATGATGATGAAAGTATTTTCTTTTTTGGGGATTTTCTTTCTTTTTGGGTCACCCTGCCTCGGTGGGAGACGGCCGACTTGTTGAAATATAATATATATATATATATATATATATATATATATATATATATATATATATATATATATATATATATATATATATATATATATACATATATAAAGTGCTGTTACCAAACGAATTATATATATATATACATGTATATAGTATATATAATGATATATATATATATATATATATATATATATATATACATGTATATAGTATATACAGTGGACCCCCGAGTTTCGTAAAACTTCACTCCTGAAGTCTGCTCAAGTGCCATTACCGAACGAATTTACTCCCTTAAGGAAAAAATTCACGTAGGTTAGTCTATTTCAGACCCCCAAAAATACACTTCCACAAGAACTTACAAAATTATACTTACATAATTGCACGATTTCCGGGGTATTTGTTAACAGAGGGTCCACTGTATATATATTTTTTATTATTAACACATCGGCCGATTCCCACCAAGGCAGGGTGGCCCGAAAAGAAAAACTTTCATCATCATTCACTCCATCACTGTCTTGCCAGAAGGGTGCTTTACACTACAGTTATAAAACTGCAACATTTACCCCTCCTTCAGGTGCTGGCACTGTACTTCCATCTCCAGAACTCAAGTCCGGCCTGCCAGTTTCCTGAATCCTTCATAAATGTTACTTTGCTCCACTCCAACAGCACGTCAAGTATTAAAACCATATGCCTCCATTCACTCCTATCAAATACGCTCACACATGCTTGCTGGAAATCCAAGCCCTTCGCACACAAAACTTCCTTTACCCCCTCCTCCAACCTTTCCTAGGCCGACCCCTACCCGCCTTCCCTCCACTACAGATTTATACACTCTCGAAGTCACTCTGTCTCGTTCCATTCTCTCTACATGTCCAAACCACCTCAACAACCCTCCTCAGCTCTCTGGACAATCGTTTTGGTAATCCGCACCTCCTCCTAATTTCCAAACTCAATTCTCTGCATTATATTCACACCACACATTGACCTCAGACATGACATCTCCACTGCCTCCAGCCTTCTCTTCGTTGCAACATTCATCACCCATGCTTCACACCCATATAAGAGCGTTGGTATAACTATACTCTCATACATTCCCCTCTTTACTTCCATGGACAAGGTTCTTTGTCTCCACAGACTCAAGTGCTCCACTCACCCTTTTCCCCTCATCAATTCTATGATTCACCTCATCCTTCATAGACCCATCCGCTGACATGTCCACTCCCAAATATCTGAATACATTCACCTCCTCCATACTCTCTCCTCCAATCTGATATCCAATCTTTCGTCACCTATTCTTTTTGTTATCCTCATCACCTTACTCTTTCCTATATTCACTTTCAATTTTCTTCTTTTACACACCCTACCAAATTCATCCACCAACCTCTGCAGCTTCTCTTCAGAATCTCCCAAAAGCACAGTGTCATCAGCAAAAAGCAACTGTGACAACTCCCACTTTGTATTTGCTTCTTTATCTTTTAGCCCAACACCTCTTGCCAAGACCCTCGCATTCACTTCTCTTACAACCCCATCTATAAATATATTGAACAACCACGGTGACATCACACATCCTTGTCTAAGGCCCACTTTTACTGGAAATAGTCCCTTCCCTCCTACACACTCTAACCTGAGCCTCACTATCCTCATAAAAACTCTTCACTGCTTTCAGTAACCTTCCTCCTATTCCATACACCTGCAACATCTGCCACATTGCCCCCTATCTACCCTATCATACGCCTTTTCCAAATCCATAAATGCCACAAAAACATCTTTACCCTTATCCAAATATTGTTCACCTATATGTTTCACTGTAAACACTTGGTCTACACACCCCCTACCTTTCCTAAAGCCCCTTGTTCATCTGCTATCCTGCTTTCTGTTTTACTCTTAATTCTTTCAATAATAACTCTACCATACACTTTACCAGGTACACTCAACAGACTTATTCCCCTATAATTTTTGCACTCTCTTTTGTCCCCTTTGCCTTTATACAAAGGAACAATACAGCTCTCTGCCAATCCTAGGTACCTTACCCTCTTCCATACATTTATTAAATAATAGCACCAACCACTCCAAAATTATATCCCCACCTGCTTTTAACATTTCTATCTTTATCCCATCAATCCAGCTGCCTTACCCCCTTTCATTCTACCCACTGCCTCACGAACTTCCCTACACCCACAACTGGCTCTTCCACACTCCTACAAGATGTTATTCCTCCTTGCCCTACACACGAAATCACAGCTTCCCTGTCTTCATCAACATTTAACAAATCCTCAAAATATTCTCTCCATCTTCCCGATACCTCTAACTCTCCATTTAATAACTCTCCCTCCTATTTTTAACTGTCAAATCCATTTGTTCTCTAGGCTTCCTCAACTTATTAATCTCATTCCAAAACTTTTTCTTATTTTCAACAAAATTTGCTGATAACATCTCACCAAATCTCTCATCTGCTCTCTTTTTACATTGCTTCACCACTCTTTTAACCTCTCTTTTTCTCTCCATATACTCTTCCCTCCTTGCATCACTTCTACTTTGTAAAAACCTCTCATATGCTAACTTTTTCTCCTTACTACTCTCTTTACATCATCATTCCACCAATCGCTCCTCTTCCTCCGCACCCACTCGCCTGTAACCACAAACTTCTGCTGAACACTCTAACACTACATTTTTAAATCTACCCCATACATTTCGACCCCATTGCCTACACTCTCACTAGCCCATCTATCCTCCAATAGTTGTTTATATCTTACCTAACTGCCTCCTCTTTTAGTTTATAAACCTTCACCTCTCTTTTACTTACTGATTCTATTTTCCTTGTATCCCATCTACCTTTTACTCCCACTGTAGCTATAACTAAAAGTGATCTGATATATCTGTAGCCCTCTATAAACATGTACATCCTGAAGTCTACTCAACAGTCTTTTATCTATCAATACATAGTCCAACAAACTACTGTCATTACGCCCTACATCATATCTTGTATACTTATTTATCCTCTTTTTCTTAAAATATGTATTACCTATAACTAAACCCCTTTCTATACAAAGTTCAATCAAGGGCTCCCATTATCATTTACACCTGGCACCCCAAACTTACCTACTACACCCTCTCTGCATGTTTCTCCCACTTTAGCATTTAGGTCCCCTACCACAATTACTCTCTCATTTGGTTCAAAAGTTCCTATACATTCGCTTAACATCTCCCAAAATCTCTCTCCTCTACACTCCTCTCTTCTCCAGGTGCATACACGCTTATTATGACCCACTTTTCGCATCCGACCCTTATTTTAATCCACATAATCCTTGAATTTACACATTTATATTCCTCTTTTCCTTCCATAACTGATCCTTCAACATTATTGCTACCCCTTCCTTAGCTCTAACTCTCTCAGATACTCCTGACTTAATCCCATTTATTTCTCCCCACTGAAACTTGCCTACCCCCTTCAGCTTTGTTTCGCTTAGGGCCAGGACATCCAACTTCTTTTCATTCATAACATCGGCAATCATCTCTTTCTTATCATCCGCACTACATCCACGCACATTCAGACAACCCAATTTTATAAAGTTTTCTTCTTCTCGTTTTTAGTAGATTTGTACAGGAGAAGGGTTACTAGCCCATTGCTCCCGGCATCTTAGTCGCCTCATACGACACGCATGGCTTACGGAGGAAAGATTCTTTTCCACTTCCCCATGGACAATAGAGAAAATAAAAGGAACAAGAGCTATTAAGAAAAGAAGAAAAACCTAGATGTGTGTATGTATATATATGCATGTGTATGCCAGTGTATATATATATATATATATATATATATATATATATATATATATATATATATATATATATATATATATATTATATATATATAAAGGCTTCAAGGAAGAATATTTAGATTTCTGTCTGAAGCCATTTGAATATTCCACTTCCCCTACCACCCCATCTTTTCATTGTGTATAAACTTTATTTCAAGACAAAATACATTGACAAGAATACAATAAGGAGTAAACCAACATAGATAACAACTCAGAGCATATATATATATTGTTAACTAACAAAAATGAAATTTCACATGATTGTGAAGGCAACATAAGAGGGAGAAATTTTGTGGGCTTGAACTGACGTCCCAGTGGATGTCACTTGAAGACACTACCCCTGCTTTATGGACGAAGGATAAATTGTAACCCGAAAAACACTTGACAGGAACGTGGGGTCTTGCATGTTTCTACTAGGAATACAACCTGTTAACAGCATATGGTATTTACACACTAATGTGACATAGAAGATAGTATCACACTACAATTTCTGCTGCTGTTGTTTAATAAAGGAGTAAATGTGAGTGTTCCACGCAGGCTGAACATCACCATAGGTATGAACACTGGGAGAGGTCACTATGTATCTTGTTTCAAGAACATTGATTAAGCAAATTAAGTGCAAAGTTCCATACGTCAAAGAGTGTGCATGATATGATGCACATTATGCATGATGAAATTATTTTTTTGGTCATGATTTATTATTATTATTCTTGAAAAGGGAAACCCTGAACTCGTCGGGGTCATACAGCCCCGAGGAATGGAAGGTAATGGTGTTCTGAGCACGACCTTGTTTAGAAAACAATGCAATTTTTAACACTTTTTTATTACTTGATTTTGCGAGTTGTCTTTCATCTCTGACAATTTTTTTCTAAAGTCTTCTTAACCCCTCGCTAATTGTCATTAAAATACATTTGTTGGGGTTAAAATCGAGTAGTCACTTTCCTGACTAATGGTAGAATATACCAACAAATGTTAATAAGACAATATCTGGTTTATAGCATTTTACTGAGACGACGTTTCGCCCACCAGGGACTTTATCAATTTTCACAGAAATGAGAATTTATTAAGTTCCTGGTGGGCGAAACCTCTCAATGACATTCCATGAACCATATATTGTGTCTTATTAACTGACCTTACCTGTGGCTGGTCGAGTTCAATTTGTAGTTTTTGGTGGTCTATTTCAATTTCAATTTTCATTACTTTTGTGTAGCTTGGGAATATGGTCTACAGTATAGGCCTGTCCTTATGTAGCGCTTTAACACCTTCATTCTCACTATTTGTCCCACATTCATTAGTTGCTCGACTGAAAAGGTCACCACTTGTGACACGTGATCACGGTAATAAGAATAAAAAGATGTAGACATTAACGCCATCTCTCATTTTACTTGTGGTGAAGAAACTGATGGTTTTATAATTTCAAGAGTATAGCATAAATAAAATTTCGTTTTTTCGCTTCAAATGCAAAATACTTAAAAAAAAAAAAAGAAAAGACAGACAGGGACTGATCCGCAAGAGAGTTCATAGTACGAAGTATCACAGCCTGGTACACAGTACAAACTAAGTGTATAAAATCTGCCCAAAATCCAGGAAAACTTTCTCTTGAGCAAAGTCCACTATCACTGAAAGGTTAAGTATATGAAAAGAACTACTCTTAAGGTATTGCTCGGAATCCAACAATTCAAAGTTTATTAACTATGCTTGTAAACTGGCAAATTCGCATTACACCCTAAACTTCAAGAACGTCATCCTATCCCTAATATGTATTTGCCAATGAAGACTGAAGCCGTTTAGATGATGCATTTTAAAGTCATTTAATGGAAAATGCCACAACTTTAAATAATATAGAAACAACCACTTAGAGGTACTGATCCTGGAATACCTAATAAGTCACATTGTCTGATTTTACTAGGTTAATCTTCATGATGTACTATTTTATGTAGACATAACATGTCTGACTTGAACACCACTGTAAACCTTTTTTGTTATGTATGCAACTCCTAAATAAAAATTTACTTGACACTTTCTTCCCCAACCCCTAACCCCCAGCACACGTTTTCTATCAAGGTCGCTGCACGTGTTCGTAGTAAAGCCCAACTTAAAAAAAATTGCTTCTTTTTATACTACCATTTGCTGGCTGCAACTAATGCAGATTCTAATAATCCTTATTGTTGTTCATCCTATGAATAAACAAGCCTCCATAAGGGCCATATTTCTGTCCTATTAGCTGATACACCATTGAAGTTATAAACTACAGTATATCGAGTAAAAAATATACCCATAATTTCATAGCCTTTCCTTGGAGTAAATAAATGCAAACAACGTGTACATTACAGTACACACACACACACACACACACACTATATATATATATATATATATATATATATATATATATATATATATATATATATATATATAATTCACTACCAATACTTGTGTTAAGTGAGCCAGCAGTGAGAGTAATAGCTCGAGTGTATAGCTGGCCGCGGAGATGCACTATTCTTATTCATATCTTCTGTTCTCACAATGTTGCTTCTGATTATTTTTTAATTGATACTGACTCCAATGACAGTATGAAGGAACCCAATAGAAATAAGTCACTGAATGTTTGGTTATCCTAAGTTAAATCTATATCACGTACCACTGTTGTTAACCTAGGTTAAATCTACATCACGTACAATTGTTGCGCGCTTTAAACATCTGTGCCCCCTTAGACCCATCGTAAAAATACATACAACTGCCTAAAATATTTTTATTTTTTAGTGAATAAAGCTCATCATACAGTGCTACTTCTTTTTCTTTAATAACTCACACTTTCCCAGCACAGCAGCAGTTATATTATTTAACCTTAGTTCTTTTATTACTACTTAAATGTGATACCATCAACAGCGAATTAGTCTTAATTTATTTAGTCTAATAATGACTTGAAGCATTAAAACTGATAATTACAATTAGTCAATAATTATTGATGATGATCATGTTTATCAAAGTCAAAAATGTGAAAACGAATGTTTGAAATGAATAACTTTGCTGCTGTTATTGATTTTTTTCCTCACACAACAATAATAATGTCTGGTCCATACCCCTCTAGTATGTTTACCAAGGTACAGAATATTTGACTAATCTCTCCTCTCAATTTCCAGTCTTCATAAAAGACGTGTGGTTTAAGGTGAGCCTCTGAGAAAGAATCTGTAGGTTTACTGTGTAGGTAAGTGCAGAGGGTTTAAACTTGTATCCTCCTGTAGGGTGATAGTGGAAAAAATATTAAATAAAATGAAATTAATTCTGGTTGATTTAAGACCTATCGATTATACGAAGGTCATTAAAGCAGTACTGCATCTGTTTTCTTAACATCAAAAATGATGTAATCCATAATCACATGAAGTAGTCTGACTATACACAGAGATACACATTTAGGTGAATATTCCTTTCAACGTTTTGATGGAAAATACTGGGATGTAATAGCAGACAAAAAATAGAATGTGTTATCAAATAAATATATATTATGAAGTCTATCCAGTGAGAATATTTCCCAAGGAAAATGCACCTGATATACGCAAAAGAGGCAGAGGAAGATGGTGATAGCGTTCTGTTAGTCAGGAAACGTCTCTTGCCATGGATCAAGAAACGTTTCCTGATCAAGTGACGAAGCATCCGCTGGCCTACCTCAGCTGTGTTTTACACGCCCTGTTAAAAAAAAGTCGGATCCTTATAATGTAAAGTCCTAAAAGACACACCGACTACACGTAATACTTTACATTATAACTACCTAATATAGAACTAGGAATTATTTTACTAGTGAGGGATTCTGCATTCTTCTTTTGTTATAATTACATTAAAACTCATCTTTATATTTAATCAGCCCCTCAAGGGAGGTTCCTTGACTCTGGTGAGGGGCTTTTGATCTAGGGAATTTGATCTGTGCTCAAGTTCCCTGAATTAAGCCTGAATACCTTCCATCCACCCTCCACATGCGCTGTAAAATCCTGTGTTTGGCGCTTCCCCATGATTATTATAATAATATATTTAATCAGATCAAAGGATAACTAACATTGATAACAAGTGATAATTATTTCAGTCATTCTCTCAAAAATAAGTTACTGTGGTGGACAAATAAACGTACTATTTATAGCCTCCACAGTGAGCATGATCCAACTGGCTAATAGGTTAACTTGGCAGGTGGTGAACTTTAACGCTACCAGTCAACTGGTGAATTATTCTAGAACTCGGAAAGTCAAACCTGGATCTGCTGATGAATTATATTAAATTACCACGCAGACTGAGGCAAGTTTTCTCTTATTGTAAGTATTTTAGTTCTTTTGTGAAACTGATAGAAACTAGATGCAACTGAATACACTGAATTTAAAAGTCCCAGTCCCCCCAACCCTCCAAGGTCAAATTAATCAAGCAATAAGACGTATCCTGTGGGCGAACCGAACATCCAAAAGGACAGTATTGCTGCCTTATTAACCGATGAGTCATTGGAGTTATCAATTACAGCATATCAAGTAAAAAAATGTAGCTACTTATTATTTCACAGCTTTTCCTTGTGGCTTACATGTATATTTAATACACTACATGCATATTTAATACACTACATGTATATTTAATACTTGTGCCTTACATGTATATTTAATACACTACGGTACCAATGCAAGTGTTAAATGAGCCAGCAGTGAGAGTAATACTTCACGAGTATACAGTTGACCTTGGAGCCACACTTTGCCAAGAGCCTCGTCACATTAACTCGCAAGACTATTTTTGTTCCCTATGTGAAATAAATAAATTAGTACGTTTATTCATATTGCTGAATTATCTTCTTATATTATTAATAATTTTGTAAGACATAAATTATAATCAAGCTAAGAGGGGAAAGTATAAGTCAGCGAACATCAAAACAAAAAGACAATTGTTGGCAGCTGCAAATGTGGGTGAGCAATGTGTCTGCATGCATCTGGTGGCAGTAATATTAAACTATGACAGGATTCACTTAGTTCGTACTGATACGTATGCAGAGCCCCTGCATTGTAGTTTTCGTGACATTTAAAGGTGGTGTGATTGTATTTGTGATGCTCTATTTGCTTACGCTGAGCCATAGGTTTTTCATCAATCAATTGACAACATAAGTCATATTGGCTTCAGACTATTCTCCCCTCAAGGGAGGTTCCTTGACGCTGGTGAGAGGCTCTTGATCTAGGGAATTGAATCTGTGCTCCGGTCCCTGAATTAAGCCTGAATATCTTCCATCCCCCCCAACGTGCTCTGTATAATCCTACGGGTTTAGCGCTCCCATTGATTATAATAATTATAATTCAGACTATTCTGAGCTCGAATGAACCGTTATGGGTGGACAAGAGCTGTATAAAATACCAACAATTGTGAAATAAGACACGTGCAATGTTATTTTATTGGAACATTTCGCCACGACTGAAGTCATTTTTGGAAAAAGTTTCATCAATATCCTAACTTTTCATATGTATCTTATTACATGAACCTAGTTAAATATGCCATTTCAATATACAGCTCTGTTAGAGAATTTCATGAATCTGAAACAGGCCGAACTCAAATAGTCTGGCACAAGTGCGGCCCCCTTCTGTCTGGTAAATTAAAACTCGGAAAAGCCATCCCTCAGCGTAATTATATGCGGGTGGTAGATGGATACATACAGGGTTAATAAAACCTTCCTTCGCGCTAGTGTATCAGTGGAAGCAACTAAACGTCTGAAAACTGCGTTTGTGCACAAGGGAATAATGCCAAGGAAGGAAAATGAGATATAGCATATACGGTCATAAAGAGACAATTGGCAGGCCATCTACAGATAAATGACCCAGCAAATCACCACCTACCCCAGCTTTGTGAACATGGTAACACAATGGTTGAGTATACCGACAGTGTGCAAATAAAGACAGTTGAGTATATCGACAGGGTGCAAATAAGACAATGTGGATTATTGGTATCTTACTGTGAATACGTTTCGCCCACCAGGGACTTCAGAAATTCACAATTGATCAAGTCCTTGGTGGACGAAACGTCTTCACAATAAAATATCTCCCGCATTGTTTCATTTACATGTGCGAACATTCTATATTACACAGATTAATGATATTCCTTTACATGTCAAATATAGTTATATATCCCTCTTTTATTTCAAAATCGACCATTTCCGACGTGGTAAAAATGTATTTAGTGGCTGGAGTACACACGCAAAGGACATAAGCAATGTTTCAAAAGATCAAAAAATTAAGCGAGCCCTGAATTATGCTTTGTATATCAAGCGTGCTAAGATATCAGCACAGAGTTAAGTTTTTCAAAGACTCATTAGTTTAATGGTTTAGATATATTACGAACTCGACTCTTCGAGGGTTGGGAAGAGGCGCCCAACACTTGTTCTAACGTTCACTTGCCTATCTACTCTATTCCTCGTTCTAACGTTCACTTGCCCAACACCTCGTTCTAAAGTACACTACTACTACGCTACACTTTTTCTAACATTCATCTCTAGTTTCTTAAATTAAGCGCGTGCACTAGTCACTCGCTTGCATGCTATTACAAGACTATAGTGATTAATATTTCGTGCAACAAAGAAAATTTAGAACACATAATAGAATACATAATCCTTAAGTATTTCTTTACGAGTGAATGCACAGTTCATTCACAGCCAATTCTGTGTACATCTGCAGTAATGCCAACAGGGCTCTATAAAAGCAATGGACTAATTTTTTGAATGTAAAACAATGAAGCAAATATTGGAAATTTACTTACAATAAGCTGGTATACCTATTGGAAGATATAAAAAAAACTCATTAATTTTGACAGAGGTGCTCGGCTCATAAAAAAAAAGTACCTCTTTTATAAGTCATTCCCCCACTGCATATAGTATTTATCTTTAATATTTTTTTCTTTACCGATACCTTCTCACCTTTGTCTTGACCTATTTAGACCTCTCTTTTCCTACTAAAGAAAGTTTTATTATTTACAATAAAAATAAACTTAATACTGACCAAAGCTCTTCCACACTTCATTAGGTATTTACTACGTATACAAAAAGGGTTTAAAAGGGAAATATTAAGTATTAAATAATAACAGAACACAAGAGGTCATTGTGATCAAAGAACTGGTTACATTGCATCACATCAGCAGTGGTCGTGGCTCACATGAACGTTTATGCCTAAGAAAATTTAAAAAGGTATAGTTTTTGGTTTTCATGACTACGGAACAATTGCTAGTCTTTCTCTCTCAACTTCCAAAACAATGGAGAAAGCTAAATGCTACAAAAATCCATAAATGAATTTAATTTATCCAGCTGTATACTCAAATATAAATCTAAAGAAGTCTCTTGAAGATAAAAAAAATGAAAAGCTATCTTAATAATGGAATAAATGGACTGAAAGTCATGTGAACTAGTAATGATATGAAGGTTTCATGAACAGGTACTTCAAAATGTACACTTGGAAAATATTACTAGTTCAGGTAACCAGATCTTCGCAAAGAAATAATTTTACAGCGCTGCGCCGTGGTAGAGAATGCGAATAAAATTAGTGGAAAAATGAAGTACATATATAATTTGGAATATTCACAATACAAGCAACACTGCTAGGATGAATATCGAGGTCTTCAAAATAAGTTAACCTATTAGGCAGGTTTTTTTTTTTTTTTCATAATAGCATGTAGCAAAAGTCTGGCTTCGTGGAAAGCTTCGAAAATAGAATACTCGAAATCTAAGAAATAAAAAATGTAAAGCTCCATATGAAGCAACTTTTGCTTTGAATTTGACCTTTCGTACCAAGGTGTAAATAACCAGAGCTTTATCGTAATGTGTTATTTCATAAAGATAAATATAGATAAATTTATATATAACCTTTAATCTGTTGAAGCAGGCGCCCATGAACTATAGGAGAAAAGCATGCTAGAAGGCGTGCACTCCTTGAAACCACGACACACTTACAACATAGGTAGTAACGCCAATCATGTTGAGAGTGCTGGTGTCTCTCATCCTCGTTGTTGGTGATGGCGTACTCTCCCTGGCGAGCCCCACACAATCCTGCTACTCCTTTGCCCATAGCGCTGCCCATGTACTGCAGCATACACACTAAACACATCCTCCGGTACCAAGCCCTCCACACACCTTCCCACTGATGCTACCAACTTCACTAAACAAGTCTGCCAACCTGGCTACGACACTGCCCCACAGCTTCTTTTCCAGTCTTTTGTTCTTTTACATTTTTTTTCGGTAATTCAAACGGATTATTTTAAACTACTTTACACCATAACCACTACACTGCGTCTTTGTGCATCGCAAAATTTCTAATGGAATCCTGGCTTTCCTCAAGCTAAGCCCAAGGTCTGACATGTGGTTACATAAATGCTATCATTAATGTCAATTATTGTGTACGGGTTGTGCCTCATACTTATTACATAATGTTTAATACTATTACTCAAGCACTACTTCTAAGCAAGATGTCCAATCTTTATAGGTTACTCTTAATTGTTATCTCTTCTTTTTGCTTCAGTCTCGCCAAGTACGCACACATTGTCTACATCTGTTGACCAAAAAATAATTACAAAGCGTTACTACTAGTACAAAAGCGTCATAGCAGCTACAGTGCGTCAAGATTTAGTTCAGTCGTCCACACCTTAAAATGCACCATCATCCAGTCTGTGTGGTAGGTCGCCATTCGAACTGCAGGTAGGCAGTCAGGGACATTTATTTCTAGGCTGTCAGCTGAACTACTGCTAGTCCGGGACATTTGTTGGTAGGCTGGCATCTGAACGGCTGTCAGTCCGGGACATTTGTTGGTAGGCTGGCATCTGAACGGCTGTCAGTCCGGGACATTTGTTGGTTGGCTGGCATCTGAAGGCTGTCAGTCCGGGACATTTGTTGGTAGGCTGGCATCTGAACGGCTGTCAGTCCGGGACATTTGTTGGTAGGCTGGCATCTGAATGGTTATCAGTCCGGAACAATTGTTCCTACAATCAAGTTTCTTATCATTGTTACATCACTATAAATGGTTATAACTATGACCATAATTTTTACGTAAGCTAGCAGAAGGCTTCGATCAGATGAACAAAAGCCACAACGGCGGGTCATCATCTGTCTAAGACCCGCGTCAGGAAACACTTGTCCCGTTTCCTGACGAACCTTACCTGTTGTTACATTAACCAAAAGAAAGCACATTCACAATCACTCGTTTCTGCTCGTCTTTTACGAGCAGAAACATCCCGGTCCAGTGACCAACGTTGTGGCACACACTTCTTCAATGTTCTTTGATTACAGCATAAAAACAACTTTCTCTTAGGAAGATGGATTGAGTGATTACCTACCAAATCACATCTCCACCAAATTTTTAAAGTGAGCTTCCCATTTTTTATTTAAAACCGATGAAACACTTTGTGCGGCACGTACTGACTTTTCACAGGATTACACAAAAACTCTCCTTGTTCGGCAAAGCAATTCATAACGAATAAACAAGCTTGCAAGATCTTGCATCATACCATGCAGACATTTACCACTAGGCCACCGTACTGCAAAAAACTAGGCGATATGACATATTCTAGGCAGGTTTAATCCACTGTTGAGTAAACTCGAACAACGGGAATAGTATTATCGCCTTACCCCCCTCACCCTCCCAT
Source organism: Cherax destructor (assembly GCA_009830355.1). Lineage (NCBI taxonomy): Eukaryota > Metazoa > Arthropoda > Malacostraca > Decapoda > Parastacidae > Cherax > Cherax destructor. Next base: position 57,644 of record WNWK01007450.1, on the reverse strand, counting down.
TTGTCTTAAACTTAAAGCCAATTTAATATTAAGGTGCAGTAGAAATGGCAATTAGCACACGAGCATAATTTCTTCTTGAAGTGAGCTGCTGCATATGTGAAAGCTATCCTACTGGTTGTTCTGCTGTTCTTGTTGTAGAAATTAATACGTAACCTATGAATACATCTTCGTTAAGCAAGTTGCTCGGCATAAATATTCACCTTTGGCACGAGGCACATATAAATTATAAGTCTGCAAACACCATATTCGAGGATAAGTTTTTAAGTTCTGCTTCCACCAGCGTCAGTTGTTAAGTGTAATACCTCTTCTCTGTTGTATCCGGAAATCTAACAGATAACTCGAGTTTGAATGAACTGCTGCTGTTCTGGGCTGATACAAGCCTGTTTGACTATGGTGACGTTCCTGTTTACATTTATTTATTTTATTGTACTTAAGAGTAGTCGACATGAAAGCTGTGATCTTAATTACATACTCGCGTAACATGTGGGCATAGAGATTGTTTTGAGTTCTCATCCACAATATATGAAGGAAAATTTTGTACAACCCGTGATTTTTCTGGTGTGGCGTTAGTGTTGTATAGGTGTGTGTATGTGTATATATATATATATATATATATATATATATATATATATATATATATATATGTCGTGCCGATTAGGTAAATCTTGCGATTTTGGCTTAAATAGCAACGCTCACCTTGCTATATAAGACAAGTGAAAATTTGTGTATGCAATAATTTCGCCAAAATCATTCTGAACATAATGAAAAAAATATATTTCATTGTGTTTGTTTATTATTAAATTAATGTTAACGTATCTCAAATATATTTAGTTGGGTTAGGCTAAATTAAATTGCGCTTGTTGTAATAAGGTTAGGTAGGTTTTCAAAGTTTCTCTTGGTACAAAATTATAAATTCTTACATTAACATAAATGAAAAAAATATATCTTTAAACGTATAAGAGAAAATTTTAGAAAGGACTTAATTTTAGATGAGTTCTTACTAATTGACCAGTTTTACCTAATCGGCACGACTATATATATACTATATATATATATATATATATATATATATATTATATTATATATATATATATATATATATATATATATATATATATATATATACATACACTTCTGGGGTCAGCAACGAAATTACATAATTAATTTGCTTTATCAAAATTAAGAATTTGATTTCCCGTCTTAAGAGCATTTTAAGGTTATAACTGTGCAGAAGAGAGCAATGCAAAGATAGGATTGTCCGGACAAAGAGTAATGTTAAGATAGGATTGTCCAGACAAGAGTAATGTTAGATAAGACTGTCCAATAAGAGTGATGTTAGGATATGATTGTCCTGGTAAAAGAATGCAAGAACATGCATGTTCAGAGTGGATATAATACGAATTGCTACCAGTCACTGAGTAGAGAGCGAGGACAAGTTTCTCTTTACAGGTAACTACGTCTTTCAAACCTTCAGAGATAAGTGACTTTTAGAATAAATGTACTTCCTAGTATGCCAGTATTTTTTTTTTTTTTTTTTTTGCATAATTCATGTTATACGCAGTTTGTGTGAGTTAACCTTGATTTTTTTGCATTTAAATCTTATAGTTTACTGCGAGATTGTACCTTAGAAAGATTATTTAAATTAAACTTATTGAAGCCTTGCTTTCCGATAGTCTGCTGAATGAATCTGTAATTTACACTTCGTGATATATTAAAAATTACTTGTATAATATGCACAAGCAAGCATGGTTAAACAACTAACTTGTTTCCGGAATAAATGTTTTGAGGCAAATTCTTTTTCTGTCGTTGTCAATCCCACTTTCGTAAATATTTGTCATGCGTTATTTACACAAACATGCACATCCGGCTTGTGATAGTTTATCATGTTCGTATATTATGTCTCTGCTTAGTTTTCAGTCAGTGATCCGTTCATATTCATTACCAATTATTTCAGTGTATTATTATTTATAATTTGTTATCGATAATTTTGTATTTATATTTCATCGTTTCTGATGCGGAGACGCGAGTTACATGGACACGATAATAAGACTGATTTGTGTTAATAAAAGCTGTGGAATAACCAAGTCTTCAGTTAAAAAAAAAATATGACTCGAGATTGATGCGAGCCTAACATATGTTGGTTTGTGAGGTCCAAAGCTTATTGACTGTTCATGGCTCAATAATCTAGACAATAGCATTAAGTATATTGTAATCCTTATTAAAATAAGGATTAAAGTAGATTCTTGGTATATATACTTTGTGATACACACCTCTAGATGCATAGTGACTAGAGACGAGGTCCGGGAGAAGTAGAAATGGGAAGTGGCAAAGGAAAGGTAACTAAGTAGAGCAGCTAGGAGAAAAGGAGAGAATTATGCGACGAGAATAGGAAGAGAAATAGTTAGATATTTATTGTTGAAACGTTTACTCTCCTCTGTATTTGAAGTAATGATGACCTCTTTATTAATGAACAAAATTATATTCACTGGCAATGTGCTGCTAATTTAAGGTTTGAGACGGAAGGGAAAGCTCTCTGGGAAGGGACCGAAGAGGGAGTAACCTTTCTATTACTGATGTTATCCTCCTTGTGTTTTGCATCGAATTACTTCGTATATTGTTACTCCTCATGCACTCCCTATTAACGTTCCTACAATATCTTTTCTCTATTATTTGCACTCATACACCCTCTTGTTCTTCCTATTACTGTTGCTAGTACTACCTCTTCCAGTCACTCTCTGTAGCTCTCACTTATCACAGACTTTTCTTCTGTTCCTTCACGATGTCAATTTATTTAGTTCCTCAAAACTTCCCTCTTCCAACAAAAAGATATAACATTAATACAAAGAAAAACATCTGTATGTATCCAATGGCCACATACACGTCTGAAATGTCACATACGATACTTTCACACTACTTAAAATATTTTGAGGAAATTTATAATTGCACGTAGTCAATTATACACAACTTTAGTATACAGCACATTTAATAAAAAAATATTCGAACTATGTGCACATCTAAGAGTACACATAAATAATGTATACACAACTAACACAGACACATGTACACACCCCTAACATGCGTAACATTCTTAAACAGTGACATCCTTATCAACCCCTCGTAAGTGTTGGCCATTATCCATGAATTCACTACATCCTATAACAGGTGTGGGAATGTGATATTAGTTTTTAGTAATATTGGTATTATTAGTTATTATTGTTATTAATAGTAGTAGTAGCAGTATCAATTATTATTTCCTAATGAAGAACATATGGTTAAATATATAAAACATTACAGAAGCATTTATGAAAAACTAAATAATAAAATACGTATTTAAAAATTAACGTATTATTATCAGCAGAAGCAGTGTTATACAAGTATCATCATCACCAACAGCCACATAGGTGCAGTAAACAACTGGTCCATGGTACAAGCGTAACCACTGCACATAGTGAACATAAAACAGAACACAAATGCAACTAATGTGACATTTTATTGTGGCAACGTTTCGCTCTCCAGGAGCTTTCTCAAGCCGTTACAAGCTCCTGGAGAGCGAAACGTTGCCACAATAAAATGTCACATTAGTTGCATTTGTGTCCTTTTACTTAACATATTGTCGGTAATTCTACCAATATTATTACATAAAACAGAACGTATGAGAAGTACTGAATTGTTCCATCTGCGACATTACTCTTACCATCTCTTTCATTTTTTTTCCAAACGAGTTTGCTTGTACCATCATCAATCAGCATTGTAGAAAAAAGTAACAGCAGCAGCATCATTATAAGAGCATCATCCCCAGTATTATTTTACCATAGCGCTTCTTATCATTTACGTGAAATGCAAAGCCACATAACCGAAACTGAATGTAATTATCTAACAGGATTCTTGTGCTAAATATGAATCAGCACTGTTATAATAAGCTAATATTAACACTAATAATAGTATGAATAATATCAATTACACACATACATATATATGGTTCAATTGACCACTTTAAGGTGATCGAATGAGATATCCCAGTACACCTGACCCTGGATATCTCATCTCCTCCTCCACCAAATATATATAACGTTAAACAGAATTGTGTACAATACAAAAAGTATGTTGTCTCTACATTAAATAATTACAACTCCTTAAAGTGAAATAATGCCACTCAAAATTAAAATTTTGCATTTAAAAAAGCCAGACGCAATTCCCCAAAATTAATACAAAGGGCTTGGAATTAAAAAGTCCTCAAACCTACGTAGACGTGCATATACGTACTAAAAAGAAAAATTCTTGTCTGAGGACATTGTATGTTGTTCATTTTATGCTGTGAATAAGGAATGCAAAATGATCATTACAAATTGATTGTGTATAATTCTAGGGTGGGCTTTCAGTGAATGTCCAGGAAATGGCTGGAAAAGTTTTGCCAGGAAGAGGCGTGAGCACCCAGCAGGCATGTTAGCGTGTTACATTGCTGTAAGTGGAGACAAGTGTTTTTGAAGAACTGACGTGCTGTTGGAGTGTGACCAAGAACATAAGAAAAAAGGAACACTGCAGTAGGCCTACTGACCCATGCAAGGCAGGTCCATCACTCCCCTGCTTAGACCCGACCACCTGGAGTTAACCCTTTCCAGGTAAACTCCAGGTAGTCAGGTCACTTCCACTTAAGGAATTAGTACGGCATCTGACCTAGTAGCACAAGCTAGTCAGGTCCAACTCACACCCACCCACACCCACTCATGTTTTTATCTAACCTATTTTTTAAAACTACACAACGTCTTAGCTTCTATGATGATACTTTGGAGTTTGTTCCACTCATCCACAACTCTATTACCAAACCAGTGCTTTCCTGAATCTGAATTTTTCCAACTTAAAACCATTGCTGTGAGTCCTGTCTTGGCTGGATATTTTCAGCACGTTATTTACATCCCCTTTATTTATTCCTGTTTTCCATTTATACACCTCAATCATATCCCCCCTAATTCTACGCCTTTCTAGAGAGTGCAGATTCAGGGCCCTCAGTCTATCTTCATAGGGAAGATTTCTGATACATGGGATCAACTTTGTCATCCTCCTCTGTACGTTTTCCAGTGCATTTATATCCATTCTGTAATACGGTGACCAGACCTGTGGAGCATAATCTAAATGAGGCTTAACCAAAGATATATAGAGTTGAAGAACAACCTGAGGACTTCTATTATTTATACTTCTTGATATGAAGCCAAGGATTCTGTTAGCTTTATTGCGAACACTTATGCACTGTTGTCTTGGTTTCAGATTACTGCTAACCAGAACTCCTAAATCCTTCTCGCAATCGCAAGTATTAAGATCTACATTATTCAGTTTATATGTGGCATGGTTATTGTCCTGCCCAACATTTAGAACTTTGCATTTGTCTACATTAAACTGCATCTGCCACTTCTCCGACCACTGCATCAGTCTATTCAAATCATCCTGGAGTGCTCTAATGTCCTCATTAGAATGAATTGGACGGCCTATTTTGGTGTCATCAGCAAATTTGCTTATGTTGCTATTTATTCCCTCATCTATGTCGTTTATGTAAATTGCAAACAACAGGGGGCCCAAAACTGACCCCTGTGGAACACCGCTTGAGACGTGCCCCCATTCTGATTTCTCCCCATTTATGCAAACTCTCTGCCGCCTATTTGTCAACCATGCCTTTACCCAGGAAAAAATTTCTCCTCCTATTCCGTGTGCCTTAACTTTCCTCAGTAGCCTCTGATGTGGAACTCTATCGAAAGCCTTACTGAAGTCCATATACACAATATCATATTCATTACCATGATCTACCTCCTCAAACACCTTAGTGAAAAAAGTTAGTAAATTCGTAAGACAGGAACGCCCCTTAGTAAAACCGTGTTGAGATTCATTCATCAATTTATGCCTTTCAAGATGGCTACGAATTGCCTCTGCAATTATTGATTCCATAAATTTACCAACTATGGAGGTAAGGCTTATTGGTCTACAGTTCGAAGCTAAGGACCTGTCACTGGTATGTTGGACTTGAATTCTGGATGTAAGTACTGTGCAGACACGTCTATAATAATAATAATATGACATACTACTATATAGAAAGTCCCTTGTTATGCAGAGCATTTCGGGCAAATTAGGTCAGTTTTGTCCTAGGATGCGACCCACACCAGTCGACTAACACCCAGGTACCCATTTTAACTGATGGGTGAACACAGACAACCGGTGTAAGGAAACACGTCGGATGTTTCCACCCCTTCGCCTGGAATCGAACCTGGACCCTCACCGTGTGAAGCGAGAGCTTTTGCCACCAGGCCACGGGGCACCGTACTCAAGTTGGGTGGGGAGACTGCAGTTGGGTGAGTCACTGAATCATGTTTTTGAACTTTGGAAAAAAATTGCTGAGATGCGAGTTATGGTTTAAGTATGTTCTAGAAAAAGAAGAAATAAAAATAACAATAATAATAATTTACTACCTCCCACGCATCTCTGTCTCCCTGCCATGCAGTCAGCACCAATGACGTAATTTCCCAAAAATCTCAGCTTTATCATTTATACGCCCTGTTATTTATATATATATACAGGCTCGTGTATACTGTATCTACATACTGGAATATCATACACATTTTTCTACTAAAATTTTTAATGTTTTATTGAAGTAGTCTATACCTGGAGTTTACCTGGAGAGAATTCCAGGGGTCAACGCCCCTGCGGCCCGGTCTGTGACCAGCCTTCGTCTGCCTAGTTAATAAATTCCGTAACCTGATTTTACGAACGAAATATGTACCCATAATGAAAAGTATGCGATATTTCTTTATCAGTAGCATAAGCAATAATAATTTATAAAAAAAAAATATCACTTTATCTATACACTACCATTACTCCAATGTGCATTTTGTGCAATAGGAATAACCGAAGACGTAATAAATCGTCATCCACTGATTATATTTTGGGGAGTGGTAGGTTTCAGAATTTCGACACTGAAGTGTTTTATGTAAGGATTATCTTCACTTGGTATGGATTTTGGTTTTCATCGTTTAAATTACCTTAAAAACCTAGCATGCCAAGTGTCATGTATCTAAGGATAATGAATTAGCGTAGTAAGTCTAGCATTTCAATTCATTACTGTTCATGATGTGATATACGTACCACGCAATGTTTATCATGCAATACTTGGATAATATATACTGTAAATCTGCAGCTAATATAAATATCAGATACGTTAAAGCACCGTTGGTGTGGATAGTAACTGAAGGAGTAACTTTCTGGACACACACTTCCTTATTAGTGGAACCTCGATAACTCCAACACCAGCATGGATATTCCATATAATAATACAGTAATATACATACTTAGAAACGTAGCCAATGAAAGGTAATAGGTATATGCACATGTCTATCTTCATCAATGAGCTTACAGGTCACAGATTGAGAAATGAATGTGAAAAAGAAATTAACTCGCAGCATTTCTAGCAAGATGTTATGCAGATTATATATTTACATACATCTAATGTGGATACCAAACGTGTACATTTAACTAAGTACATAAGAATAGAGGAACACTGCAGTAGGCCTACTGGACCATACTAGGCAGGTCTTCTCAAACCTAACCCATCTCACTCATTTATTAGTTCAGCATATTTTGGAAACGACCCGAGAAATTAAAACCCATTAATAACCACAATAAGAAGTATTCTAGTCTCAATAAAATGTTTATTATTATTATTGTTGTAACAAAAAACACTAAACCTTGACTAGGTGAGGGCTCTGACCTTCAGAACAACTTTCCAGTCTCTTACTGGTGAAAAAAAGAAACTCGAATGCAATACGACGCGATCCTTTACCGACAACGTTCCGCCAACATAATGGGGCTTTATCGTCACAAACAGTATCTGTCTAACCTAAACCTAGTATCTGTCTGCGTCTTGATAAAGCCTGCTCTGTGGGCGAAACGTTGTCAATAAAGGATCGCATTATACAGCATTTGCTTCTTTTTGTATCGTGTAGATAAATGATTGAGAACCGTATCGATATTTTATACCAATTCTCTCCATCTCTAACAGGAATGAGAAGCCCAGCGTTACCCCAGATTATATTTTAATATTTTTATCTATTAAAATCATACCAACGAGATGCCCGTCTAAGCTGTCTTTGGAAATTATTAATATATCAAATGCAGTAAGGTTAATGACTATATGCTACAAAATTAATGCATCATACGTTATGCGAAGTCATGCACCATAAGCTATATGCAACCATGATGTATAGTTTTTTCTCATACTGTATTGTCAGTAGTTACTTTAATATATTTAATATTTGATTTAGTAAATACAGTATATTAGTTGTCAATCGGATTACACACGGATTTGTCCCTTTTCACTATCCTCACTGCACAATGATGATTAAAGATGAACAGGAATAAGTTTGTTGATAACAGGCTATTGACTTTCTAATTTCTTAAGATTTCATTGGCATATGGGAGGGAGGGAAGGGGATGGGTAAATTTTCCGGTGATCAAAGTGTCTTGTTGGAATTTACATTGCAGACTGCATCTACATATACAAGAAGTAATTAAAATTATGGATTCTCATGTAGCTAGCAAGTTCAAAGTTTGTTTTATTGTCGGGCTTAAACCTGAAGCGTTTTTTTTTCTGAACTTTAAATGGAGATTGCAAGAGTGTCAGTGGTAAATACAAATGCGAATTATCGTATATAAAATATACTAGGATTGTCATGTTGCGGTTTCATGTCTGCAGACACCGTGTATCGTTTCAAAGTAGTGTATATACATTCATCATGATGGTTCATGTTTTAAACATTTACATTATGTAGTACAACTCAAATACAAGCAACCTGTAAAAGTTTTTTTTTTTAATTTTCTGACTTCAACGCTTAGTTCTCGAATTTTCTAAATGTTTATATGATCAATAGATACTAGCCATCACTCGAGTATAATCGGCTGGGAAGTTTGCAAACTCACAATTGAGAAGTAATGCCGTCCGAACTGCTTCGATTCCCTGGTGTTTCCATTTAATCCCCATGTTACAATTTGCTCTGAACGTCGATTTCTCTAAACTATCTAGAAGTATTAGTGACTGGCCACAACTACTACCACTAGACCAGACAAGGTCTGGTGCTGGCCACGACACCTCACATACTGACTCGCTCCTCAGTCTCCACTCGCTGCTGTCTCATTGATTACTCCAAACTGGGACACGCAAGTCCTTTCTGTTTCTAGCAACCTACATGGAAAACAGTCCTCTATAAGTGCAGATAACATGACATGTGATTTTCATTATTTTAATCAGGGGCAAAACACAAAATGCGTCTGGGAAATGTAAGGGAATCTGGTTCGATCCAAGAGTTGGTAAGTCCAGTTTCCTGGATCCAGAGCCCCTCACCGCTATGAAGGCACTTTATATGATAGGACATGACACGTAATCCCGATATTCATGGGGTTTAATCCTGGTCAGGATGTGTGGTTGTAAGAGGAAGTAAGAGGAATTCGCTGCCGCCATTCTCACTACACTGCCAGACGGCTGACTCTGGCACTCTACCAACACATCATCCTTGAGGTGGAAATTACACACATCACAAACAAAGGCTAGCAACACAAGTTTTTCATTCATGTAGTAGCAACCAGGAGAGCGCGAGCAACTCGCGTCATCGAGGTCTGTTTATATGGATACAACAACAAGAGCACTCCAACCACCGCCCACTTCAACAAGGTCCCCCAACATTTCCAGAATCCGTGAGATCATGGCAGTGTCAGTTATAAAAGCCATCACTCGTGTAGTTAGGTGGGCATTCTGTTATGAGATAACAGGATACAAGACACCGTAGATCGTCAACACACTTGCTTACGGCAGTTCGACGCCACACTGAGAGACCAGTCTCCTACACACACTACCTTCCATCCCCCTCACACACGCACCCACTACACCACCCACCGTCACCTCTCTACTTATCCCTCTGGAATATACATGAACCACCCTCCTGCCTACATCTAATACCTCCTGTTCCTATTCCTCATTTCAAAAAATTCTTGAACCATTCCGGGTTTCAGCTCGTCTAGACACCAACGCTGTAGCATGAATAACGAAGCAGTACAAAAATGTACGAAATATTATGAAAATAATGACACATTCACCCTGGTTGGCGATCTTCGGAGTATATGAGGCCGCTCTATTGCACATGTTTGCTCTTTCCCTTCTTCAATACTTTGTACATTTTTTATGAATGACATAAGCAGTCAATTATTACGTACATAACTATGTCAGTTTTTTTGTAAAAGTTTATTGTAAAAATCCTCAATAACATGTGATATGCAAGACACGACTTTATACACCGGTGTCACGAATCCGTCAGCAAACACCAAAATCGAAATTAGCAAATTCGTTAACCTTCAATAATTGCATAATAACATAAAATCACACAAAATACAGAATATGACAAAATCTAGAAAGATTCACGGGAAAATTTGATCAGACTTACGGTGTCTATCGGTGTCCATCTAGGAAGAATCCGTGACACCGGTGAGAAGCTCTTGATCCAATGAATTGAACCTAACCTCCTCTTCCTTGGATCGAACCTGATTAACTCCTATTTCCCCAGGCACTTATGACCCCTACGGATTTAGTGCTCCCCATGAATGTAATACTAATACAGTAATACTCGATCATTAATACGGGTAGTGTTATTATATTTTTCATACATAATATAGAGTACCTAAACTAGTTAATAACTATTTTAATATATGAAAATTTGGCAAATTTTGGCTGCCGTTAGAAAGAATAAAATTCATACGCCACAGTTTTCATCCTCCAACCATATATATATATAGTATATATATCTTTGCTGTCCGACTGATAGCAGAGCCAAATCGCGCTTTACTAAGCACCACCAGCATCAATCTGCCCAGTTAACCCCCATTCAGCTCGATCTCAAACATAGCATCATTCACTACCCTCATCCTGAAGGAGGGAAGCACATTCAACAGTCTGTAATCAACCACAAACTTGAAAATACCGCTAGTCACTATGTGACAAAAAAAAATAATGGGAAGAAAATAAATGTTTCATACAGGAACAATGACGTAAAGAGTATATGCCGAGTTACAATTCCTTTACAGACAAGCGGTACCTACCTGCTCAGGCAGGCAAGGACGACGTCTAGCTATAATACAGAGGCATGTAGACCATTCTTATTCTGCAGCATATTCTCCTTTAACAAAAAACAGACTATAAATTACCCAGACTAAGATGGCGAGATTCACCTTGGACCTGGGTCCAAGAGGACATGTAGGCCAGGATGAATTACAGCAGATGATAATGCTTGTCGTGGCAAACAGACTAAATCAACCACGTATACAAAATTGCTCACAATAAGTGTTCACAATATCCTGCTGGAAATTTTGTCAAGGTTACCTGGAGAGAATTCCTGGAGAAAATTCCAGGGGTCAACGCCCCCGCGGCCACATCCAGTATGATGCTAGGGTGAGTGAACACAATTTTGTTAAACCAACTGGAGGTGGCCAGCCAGGCCTCAAACTCTTGTTATACAGTGATAAAGGACTAATGTATTATCTAATGACATCAAAGCTTCTCTTGATGCAAATAAATTTAAGAACAGATTCAAAGAATATCTAATAAATGAATCTGAAGAGAGGGATGATGAAGATTTCGTGTACTGTTAAAATGTTTCATGATTGACTTGTTGATCAGATATTAATTTTTGTATAATTAACTTCGATCTCAGTGAAATTAAGTCAGTGTTTGACTTTACTGAGTTATCCTTGGTTAATTCTATGAAATGTACTATTAAGTGCCAGTAACGTGTGTGCCCTCATTGCCACTGTAAAAATGTAGGTTAAGTACCCAAAGCCTAAATAAAAAATAATAATCAGGGTCTTGATCGTTGAGACCACGAGAGACCTGGTCAAGATCGCAGCAGACCCGGCCAAGATCACAGCAGTTCTGATCATCAAAACCACAACAGACCTAGTCAAGACCACAGCCGACCTGGTCAAGACCACAGCCGACCTGGTCGTCAAGACCGCAGGAGATCTGATCAAAACCACAGCAAACCTGGTCAAGACTACAGCAGAGCTGGTCGTCAAGACCACAGCAGTCCTGGTCAAGATCACTGTAGAACTGGTCAAGACCACAGGAGACCTGATTGTCAAGGCCTGCTATGGCAAGCACTGAGGGGATCGGTGTTGTAGTGATAAGCAGAAATCTTATTCTATTATTATTTTTTAGACAAGTAGAAGAGCCTACGTCATACAAAGTAATCATTATTAAGGAGTTTCTCCTGATTTACGTACCTCTGTTGTGTATGTTCTCGTACAGTGATTTTTTGGAGGCATAAGGCCTTTTATCACTGGTTCTAATGAGTTAATAAAATTATCAAATATAAATAGCGGTGATAAGGCCAAGCAGGTGCGGGAAGGGGTGAGAATCGACGAGGCTATATAGATGGAGTGAGTGAATAACAGTGGCAAAACCCGAATTGTGCGTCTTATTTACATACTGTCGTTATATTCTACCTCTGTATTACCGTTGTGGAGGGTGGGAAATGACAAGGTAGGCACTAATAATGGAACTGTTGTAGAGTTAGATATAACAAACTTGAGGTGGCGGCAGTAACCCTCCCATGCGCGTTCGACCATGGTTCACACCACCATGCACTTTTTTTTCCCTTAGTCATGCATAATGCTGTAATGGGATGCAGGAGGTGGCACTGAATATGTTGCAACTAGCCCCACAAAAGTTACTATCACAACCTCGTCAGCCTTATCAATCACCTTATCACTAGGTCAATAAATTGTCATGCATGTTACTCGAAGACTTGAAATGCTAAAGCTTGCAGCGTTGACGAGAATTATGTAAATATAATATTTCTGATATTTAAGATACGTTGCTTGTACCATGGCTTGCATAGGTTCTTTCCCGCCTGTATCATCATCATGAGAGATTTTAATTAGCCCGTAAAAGTAACTCCAGCATTGCTTGAAGGAAATCTATAACGCTGCCATAGTTACTGAACGCATACGGAAGCCTCCCAGCTCAGGCTAACACATTATTATTATAAGATAAGATTTGTTGGGATGTTTAACTTGGGGAAGGGTTACCCACCCAGGATAACCCAAGAAAATCAGTGCGTCATGGAAGACTGTGTCTCATTTACATTGTGATCCTTTAATCTTGTCCCCCCTATGGAAATTTTTTACATAGGGGGACATATGAATAATACAATTGTGTAATAAAATTTGATGCTGTTTGGACCCTTCGAGGAATTTCGAGGGAGGAGGGGTGGAGAACAGCCACTAGGGACGCCGGGGAGACGCCATATTGAATTTAATGTGTGTACAATGGTTGTTACAATCGTCTAATAATCCGGCATCATCGAGGCCATAATGGGGTGTTTCGGCCTGGATTTGTAATAGGAACCCGTGTTAATGTCCCCTGCCGAAAAAGTTGGACAGGAAATTTGCGGGACCTCAAGAATTACGTGTGGATGGTGGAAAATAAGAAGACTATGCCATCACTCACAGGCAAGTGCACCATTAGTCCTTACATTTAGATCACTAGCTGGCCAGTGTAGGGTCTAGGTGTTAGGCAGGTGTTGTGGTGTGATCCATCTACAGTAATTAAATGGTAAGTAGTAATACAAAGTTGTTTTCTAATAACACTATTGTAATATATGTATTGAAATAATAGTTATATTTTTGTGTACCCAGCAAGTAAACCAAAATCCTATACAGTCCTATTTTTAATATTTTTAATTATTAATTTAATGTCAGGTCTACCTTTTTGTGAGTGGTGAGGAAGTGGGCATTCGAAGGAGTTGCAGTTCAGTGATCTACTGTGACTAAGTCCCATTTACCTCACCCAAATTACTTGCAGGCAATAATTCAGGCAAGGCCCTGTAAACTTCCTGCAGGTGATTTGCTCACATAATAATAATAATAATAATAATAATAATAATAATAATAATAATAATAATAATATTCAAAACCTCTCAAGATGTGACCCATACCAGTCGACTAACACGCAGGTACCTACTTAATGCTAGATGGACAGAGACAGCTATCTTATGACTGAAACCAAGCCTGTGTGATGGAATATGACAAAAAAAAAAAACTTTTTGTTCACAATACAGAACAGGGTAACCGCACACTACGGGTTTTCCCACCGTGTAACTTCCATATAGAACTGGGCAATCGCACTCTGCAGGTTAACTAAATTTGTGTCTAAGTCTTGGCCTGTTGTAAACAAGGGAGCAAGGCTGTTTCAGAATGTTTAATCAAGTCATGCTCTGGTCTAGGGGCGGTTCCAGAAGCTTTTATATGAGGGACTCAAAGCTGGTAATCTGACTGAAAGTGGGCTAGGGGACTTGTCCTGAAGCACCATTATTATTATTATTATTATTATTATTCGGGGAAGCTTTGAAGGGGCTGATGAAACATTTGGAGATCTTTACTGAAAGTTTTCAATTTAAGAAAACACTCATAATTCGTGGATAAAATCAACAATATCGGAGAGCCCATAAGGGAAAGTTGTGAAACTAATAGGTAAAAATTGTAATCGTGACTATGAGTAACTTCGTTAGGTTTAAAGCCTATCATCTGCACATGCGTCTTGAAGGCTGAAATTTCCCTATGTACTTACAACATATGCATGGGGAAGTAAGAAATTGTAAAGGCACGGTGCAAGGTAGTGGTGGTTGCAGCGATGTTACTCGACTGGATTTTCACGTTTTTTGTTCACATTTAAAGTGCATGATGCCATGTCACTTCTTGCCTGTGGTGAATGTTTTAGTGACTTACCTGTGACATATTTATGAGTGGTTTAGAGAGGTTTTCTACTCGTAGTCCGGCCTGTGGGGACAGACGTTTGTTCTCTGTTCAACCTGACTATTGCTGTTCGGGGCCTGCTGGCCCACATATCCCATCACTGGCCTGATAGTTTTATGATTGGCTTGCCATGGATTCGAACCCCAGCCGTTCCAATCACAACCTAGTTGATCTAGCACTTGACGGATGTAGTGATTCACTTTTGTGAGGAACTGGCTATCAGTGTTTTAATGTCATACCTTTACAACTGGTAAAACAGTGTTCCTCCAGGACAGTGTTACTCTACTGCAGTGTTCCTCCACGACAGTGTTCCTCCAGGGCAGTGTTCCTCCAGATAAATATGTTAAATGTATCCCGTGGCTCAGTTGGTAGCGACCTCAGCTCATACTGAGGGTCCGTGGTTCAGTCTCCATCATAGGTGGAAACATTGACCATGTTTCCTTACATGGGAAAGAATATATGTATATGAATTCATACGCACATACACACCTAAACATTTTTTATATTTTTCTACACCGAACTTTTATTACCATCCTCCACTATTCATTTTGCGTGCATTGATTTAGAGGAGGCTGGGAATACAGAATACGGGGATACCTTTCTGGGATCGCGCAGCGACCGAAACACATCTCGTTTTATATGTAAGAACCAAGGATGCGCTGGCTACTGACAAGTATGAGTGACCTGCAGCGCATATATATATATATATATATATATATATATATATATATATATATATAATATATATATATATACTTATATATATATATATATATATACTTACACTTAGGTCACATTACACATTCATGTACAAGCATATATATACACACCCCTCTGGGTTTTCTTCTATTTTCTTACTAGTTCTTGTTCTTATTTCCTCTTATCTCCATGGGGAAGTGGAACAGAATTCTTCCTCCGTAAGCCATGCGTGTCGTAAGAGTCGACTAAAATGCCGGGAGCAAGGGCTAGTAACCCTTCTCCTGAATAAATTACTAAATGTAAAAGGAGAAACTTTCGTTTTTCCTTTTGGGCCACCCTGCCTCGGTGGGAAACGGCTGACGTGTTGAGAGAGAATATATATATATATATATATATATATATATATATATATATATATATATATATATATATATATATATAAATGGGTGGTAGGGAAGTGGAATATTCAAATGGCTTCAGGAAAAAATCCAAATATTCTTCCTTGAAGCCTTTTACCCTCTTTATATATACATATATACATGCATATATATACTATATATATATATATATATATATATATATATATATATATATATATATATATATATATATATATAAAAAAAGATCACAGTAAACAGGTGATATCAAAATATGCAAGACAACCACTATGAAAAATAGAGGAATTCAAGCTTTCGTGACTACTCACATTATCAAGGAACTATGTGAGTAGTCACGAAAGCCTTGAATTCTCTATTTCTCCATAGTGGTTGTCTTCATATATTATACGTATATATATATATATATATATATATATATATATATATATATATATATATATATATATATATATATATAGTAGGTGTGAATGTTTTGTATATATATATATTTCTCAGGCATAGGAGTCAAAGAAATTTACAGAGGAGTTATATTGGAGATAATCAGTGGAGGTATTATTGTTAGGTTGGTCATTAAGACTGCAGTTGTGAAGGACGTGCCTAGTATGGGCCAACAAGCCTGCTGCAGTGTTCCTCCTTTCTTATGTTCTTCTTATCCCTGTACACTAAAATAGTAACCCCTAAAATATATATTAAAGTGAACTAAGTGTATACAGAGTTTTTGTAGTCATATTCGTCTGGAGAGAGGACAAGTATCTCCCGACACCGGTCTTAATTATTATACATTTTATATACACATACACATATCTTGGCTTATACACCCTGTCATATTATTGTTCAAGTCTTACCTTGTTATGCTATAGAACAGACAGCGCCAAAAATCACCAAATTATCCATCAAAATCACACTCCTGGCGCCATTGGGTAGTCCCTCTGAAGTATTTTCCACGCGAAACTATATCCACAGGAGAACACACTAAGTTCAACACTCCGAGAGAGAGAGAGGACAAGCACGGTGACCACCAGCTCAGATCAGTGTTTGTTGCAGGATGTAGTGGTGGTGTAAGTGAAAAGAGAGACGCCTTCGCATACACAAAGTTCCGTTTGTTTAGTGCTCGACCAACACTGGCAAGGCTCAGCCACCACCAGAGGCCAAACACCACTGCCAGCTGCAGTAGGAAAATTAGTCTCTTGTTGCCATTCCCTCACAGTTCTTTCCATTTTAGTCACGCGCGAGTACCAGTTTTTCAGTAACATGCTTCAGGGTTATTTTAAGTTTAGATTCGTTCTGAATAGTTTACCCAGTGTACAGAATTGACAATCAATATTGTTATTTGTAAAATTTGTTTTGTAGTGGAGTACGTACGCTACGCTACAAAAGCTAAATTTATTTCAGTAGCTGAGCGAGTGAGCAAGGTATCCCTGGCCCTAAATAACCCTGCCCTTAACCTCCCTAACCCAAGAAATCTCTTATGAAGTACATGGAAAACCTTAAATTGTAATCTGAAGTGGGAGAAGTTATATATTAATCATGTAAACCATATACAGAATTGATTAGAAAATTCCATACCATTTCATACGCCCCTCCCTTCCTTTAACTATTACATACGCCCCTCCCTTTAGATACATACCATTACATACACCTACATTTCCTGCAGATAAATACCAATACAGACGCCCCTCCCTTCCTTTAGATAAGCAAAGAAATGCTGTACTTTGCTTATCATTTTAACAGTACACGAAATCTTCATCCTCCTATCTTCAGATTCATTTATTAGATATTCTTTGAATCTGTTCTTAAATTTATTTGCATCAAGACTGGCTTTGATGTCATTAGATAATACATTAGTCCTTTATCAGTGTATAACAAGAGTTTGAGGCCTGGCTGGCCACCTCCAGTTGGTTTAACAAAATTGTGTTCACTCACTCCTTCACTTAGATCATCCCCCCCCCCATCCCGCATTCCTTGTCAGCTCAGGCTGACAAGATATCGACACTGTATGTGACCCATTCTACATGGAACATAAAAAAAAACATAGCTAGCTTTTGCTCCCATTTTGTAACTATCATACAGAATAAGACAGCAGACCGACTGCTGATGAATCCAATTTTGCTAAATAAAAATCTTGCACTCAACATTCTTTCAACTAGACACATCTCTTATACCTTTCTCTCCACCTGCACTCAACACTCACCCACGTACTCGGCATTCTCTTCCAGTTAGGCACACGCCTCGCTCGCCCCCTTCCTCATTGTTCACCCCCCACACTGAACACCTTTCCTTCCTCACTGCAGACTCATCCCCAGGACTAACATTAACCCAGGGCTCAACACCTCAGTTATGACTACTGCTGAAATAATATAAAATTTACAGTTAGAAAACTGTTAATTGTATCAGTAATGACATAAAACCATGTAAATTTAATACACCAATTAGAGATTAATGTTATACACCAAATATATATAAACCATAATAACATAACCATAGCAAACACATAAATTAGAAAATCAGTCAACACCAATTAGAATACCATGTCATATACACCAGTTAGGAAATCGTGTTAAATAAAATTATTAGAGAACCATGGTAAACACCAATTAAAAAAACATATTAGAAACTCATATTATATATACAAATTAGAAAAACCTGTTAGGTGACAAACTGGAAAATCACGCTACATACGCTACTTTGGAAATAACATCCTCTTATTTCTATAAACGTTTAACAGCGTCTGCAAAATTCTGTAATAATCCCCCCAAAATATATTAATAATCAGATTATTATTATTATTATTATTATAATCAAATAGAAGCGCTAAACCACAGGGGATTAATAATCAGAACCTTTACGAATTTTAATAAATAGTATGCACGAAATGGTGCTAAAATGCATGAGCCTTTAATTTTTTTTTTTACAAATACAAGTCTCATCAATATATCGGAGAGCAATATGCAGTTACATTACCTGGGACGTCCTTGCTGATGTAATTGTCTGCTAGCTCCATGACATGGTCCTGCAGGGTGTCCGTAATTCCCCGGAGTTTAGCCAACATCATTATGGTCGTATGGCTGTTGATGGAACTCAATATTGCAAGGGTAGGTGGGTTAGTTGTTCCCACGATACCATCCACTTTGGCGCAAGTTCTCAGGAACAATTAAGCTGTGATCACGATGTTAATGAGACAGTCAAAAACATATTCACCAATGACCGCATGAGGATGTATTATCAGCACCACCTTAATAATATCACTGCAGGAACAACGATCATTCATTGTTTCACTGGAAGCAGTGAATCACTGTCGACTTCTGCAGTCTTTGTTTTTCTTTAATATTCTCTAAAATATCAGGAAAAATGTAGAGATTAGTTAAAAAACACAGTTTATAAGCTCACACAGAAACTAGGTTTAAAACCACCTAGTATTTATACTTTGACAACGTTTTACAAAATTTCGAAAATCAGTCAAATGGATTCTTGCTGCGTTCACTTTCAGCTCACCACACTGCATTAGCTTGTCGCGAGACTGGCTTGTAATATATCCACAAAGAGGAAACCGTCTGTATCATCAAGATTTACTACAAACCTAAGAAAACAAACTACTCATTAACACTTAAGTTTTCTCAAACACAATTGTATAAAAGACGCGTCAACTAAGCGTCACTTCCGGAGTGAGATCTCCAACTGGCTACTAGAGAACATACGTCATGAATTTTGTGAACAGATCAGGTCCAAAGGTGACCAGTTACCTTTTTTGTTATTGTTAGTAATCTCCGTCGCTATCGCGATACTGAGATACAGCGAAAGACTGCCGTGACTGTAGCACTTCTGCTGTTAATATAATAGTCTATAAAATGTATTCACATTTCAGCGATTTGATATGGTCTCTTTTATACCTATGTAAAAAAAATGAGGTTTAAATGCGTGTAAATTGCAACAAATTTAACGAAGCAGGGACGCCACGAGTACATTGAGAGACAACACAGGCCCAAGATGTTCAACTGCCTCCCAGCATACATAAGGGGGATTATCAATAGACCCCTGGCTGTCTTCAAGAAGGCACTGGACAGGCACCTGAAGTCAGTACCTGACCAACCAGGCTGTGGTTCATACGGCAGTTTACGTGCGGCCAACAGTAACTGCTTGGTTGATCAGACCCTGATCCACCATGAGGCCTGGTCTCAGACCGAGCCGCGGGGGCGTTGACCCTCGAAACCCTCTCCACATGCTTATGCATCATTTTTGATTCCGATAAGTAAACAGTAGCTGTGACATTTACGGAGCAGACAAACACATATATTAATTTTTAAATAGGTGAACCGGTAAGCCAGCGGAAGGCTTCAGTCAAGTGACCAAAAGCTCCAGCTGCGGGTCATCATATGACCAAGACCCACGTCAGGAAACACTTGTCCTGTTTCCAGATGAGTCTTATCTAACTTTATTTACAAAACACTTTGACCGCGTATGTCACGCAGCGCTTATAGAAATAAAAAAAATATGCACAACACAATAAAACACAAGGGCAAAAGTAAAAAAAAAAAAAAATAAGATAAACGATACGAGCATCAACTCTGGGTAAATCCTTTATAATAACGACAGGAAGTCCATAGCTTGTATAGCTTCTGTAAGCCTAAGCTGTATCTCGGTAATTACCCAACCAGTTATTAGGCTAAAATAATATACAGAATGATGAAGTATTATCATGGGGAGATGCTAAACCCGTAATGGGAGGTAATCAAGCTCGGTCTCAGGAAGGGGAAAGTAGCTAAAACTCCTTGGATCAAGAACCTTCACAAGCTTCTGTATGCAACAGTTAGTTTGTTAGGTTAATGGACTATTGACTACACGTGAACTATTAAGGCCGTAATTCATATGTACACTGTCATGAAAAATACTTTAAACTCCTAAAGTAGGCACTAAAACAAATTCTCATCGAATATAAACAAACCGATATGCACATCTAAGTATATATACTCTTGAGAAATACTGTATATCTCGCATATATACACAACACGCGATATGCGCCTCTCAGGTGTATATACTCTTAAGATAAATACCTCTCTTAGTGTTACTTTGATGGGAAGTGAATATCATCCCCGTGTGATGTATATAAATAGATTATGGTAATTTCCTGTTATAATTACGCTGGTGGATGACAAGTGTTGGAAGAACTATTCTAGGTAAGAGGTAAGGCCTAGTTTCCTTGGCCTGCTTCCATGAATCCAACCTAATTACCGTCCATTCCCCAAACTTTGTGTGACTTATATACTACATGCATACACACATCCACGCCCCATAATTAATACCCCGGCTTTATTTTCTCTTCCTCTGCAAAATCATGCCTTGAAGCTCTGTTCTCTCCTAGTTCCACATAACGTACACTGGCTAGAATATCTTGCTATGATCGTGATTTGACTCACTATTTAGGAATTATGTGGCTGCCTTCGACACTGTCTCGCGTGTTGTAAGATCAGTGATTATTACTCATCAAGTCTAGATATTCATTTTTTAATTCAGAATAATTTACCCATGCACACGCACATAGATATGATGCACAAGCACCCACATACACAATACTCATATGTCCTCTGGAATGGGTGAAACAAATAAATCCAGAAAAAAAAAAAAAAGCATTTACCGGTCTTGGACCGGGCCCGGGGGCGTTGGCCCTCGAAAACTTCCTTCAGCTATTCTTCAGATATTTTAATCAATCAGTGGAAAAGTCCGCGATAAAATGCAACGTCTGAGTTGCTTTGAACACTGGGTCTCTAAAAAATATTTGTTTCTGTATTCACAAATCAAGGTTAAGTCATGTCAATTTCGTATACCTGACTGATCATAAGCAATGCGACTGATGAATGTGCTGTGTTACTTCTATTGATTAGCACTTCCCAATGTTTATAATAATAATCACTTTTATATACAGTATTGAATGATGTTAAGAGGGTATCTGAATGACATATGCGGAATTAAATCCTTTTGAAGAATTGCAGGGAAAATCTTGCTTAACTCGTCTTTAAATATCACTTGTTCATCTGAATGTAATACATAAAATGATTCATTTCTCAATATAAATTACTATAATATCTTTAAATGTGACTAATCTAAGTAAATAAACAAATAAGCACTTGTTTGATACTTTTCACTTTTGCCAAGCATGGTAATGTAGGTAGGTAGAAACGAGGTCACCAGCAACTTGTTTCAAGCACATGGACCATCTATGACGTCTCATTGATCTAAATTATTGTTATTTTATTGGCAAGAAAGTGCTTAATCCGAATGTTTCATACAGCGGGAGAGTCATCAAAGAGCAAAAAGGAAGTCAAAGTTAGTGCAGTAAGCCAGTTTTGTATAAGAAATTATGCGGAGAACCTGCGTTGAAGGCGGGACTGTCTGAGAGAAGAAACAGCAGGTGTCCGGGGGTCCTTTAATAAACGGGACAATCAGCCAGAACCACTAGGCTGTCAACAAGACAACAAATCTCAAAGAAATGTAGGTTTACCTGGAGAGGGTTTCGGGGGTCAACGTCCCCGCGGCTCGGTCTGAGACCAGGCCTCGGCGTCTCTTCATAATGTGCTCATTAGTGTAGAATGTACCTAGGTTCGATTCTCTGGCCTGGCGAAATGTATTTACAGGTTTCCTTACACTTAAGGTGCCCTGTGGCATGGTGGCAAAAGCTCTCGCTTCACACGGTGAGGGTCGGGGTTTGATTCCCTGCGAAGGGGTGGAAACATCGGACGTGTTTCCTTACACCGGTTGTCTGTGTTCACCCATCAGTATAAGAGAAAATTAACCAATTTTACCTATTCGGCAAGACACACACACACATTTTTTTCAACACGTCGGCCGTCTCCCACCGAGGCAGGGTGACCCAAAAAGAAAGAAAATCCTGGGGGGTGTTAGCCGACTGATGTGGGTCGCATCCTGGGACAAAACTGACCTAATTTGCCCGAAATGCTCAGCATAACAAGAGGCTTTCAATATAGTAGTATGTCATTAATGTCAGCTAGTACTGTATACCATGTACTTGTACTTGTAGTAAATAAAGATTATTATTATTATTATTAAGAAAGGAGAACTTATTGTCCGTTTACCTAGCAGTTAGTTGGTACCTGGATATTAGCCGACTCTTGTGGGTGGCATCCCCCTTCTTTAATTGACATAAATACACAGATACCTACTATCAAAATTTTGCTACTTCCAACAGACACTGAGTTTCTGATTCAAAGAATCAGAGTGTTTTCATACACAGGACGTTCCAGGACTGCAGCTTTCTAACACTTTTTTCCCCCTGGATACGACCCATAACAGTTGGCTGGCACAGGGGTATCTATTTTTACTACTAGGTGAGCAGGGGCAGTAGGGGTGTAACGAAACCTCCATATATTTCTACGAGCTCAGGGAATCGAACAATGGACCTTGCGAGTGTGAGTTTAAATACTTTCACCAATTAGCTATACGGCATCCCAAGTAACACCCTGGATCCAGTTTTGAATGGGGGGGGGAGATTATACTTTAGATACAGATGGATGTTGAAATATACTGAGGTAGACTGGTTGATTTTAAGACTATCGACTACATAAGGGTTATTAAGACTGCGTGTCACCTGTACGTCACAAGTCTAGGATACTTCAATACCTATAACAGAAGATACTATTCGAATTATTAAACCGGAGGGTTAGTAACGCATGAAATCTAGTATGACATATTTCCACTGGAGTCGTTTGATCCTCTCTTCCAAGATAACACCTCTGTACCTACATACTGCTAGGTGAACAGGGGTATACCTGGAGAGCATTTCGGGGGTCAACAGCCCCGCGGCCCGGTCTGAGACCAGACCTCATGGTGGATCAGGGTCTGATCAACCAGGTTGTTACTGCTGGCCGCACGTAAACCGACGTACGAACCACAGCCCGGCTCAACAGGTACTGACTTTAGGTGCCTGTCTAAAGCCTTCTTGAAGACAGACAGGGGTATATTGGTAATCCCCCTTATGTATGCTGGGAGGCAGTTGAACAGTCTTGGGCCCCTGACACTTACTGTGTTGTATCTTAGTGTACTCGTGGTGTTTGAAAACATACCCAAAGTTTTCACTCATCCAGGGATCGAACACGAGTCCTTCGGATGAAAACCGAAGACTTTATCGTTTAAATCACGAGTCAGTATACATCCCTCGGTGTGTATAGTACTATGTTTCTCAAAGTGTATACAAATCAAGAGATACGCCATTCAAAATAGTGTGAAGTAGAATTACGAATTACGAAACCTCATCCTGAGCGCCACTGTGGCCTTGTAATAACGTTCAATTAATTCTAAAATCAGTTTCCTACATGGGTATAATCATTCAAACGATAAATCTTACTTATTAATACATTCATGAGAAAGAGCTTAAAAGATATAGGAATAATACGGTGACTGATGGCGGGGAGGCAAGTAAGTTTGTTAAAAGGACCCTTCACTAACATCAAGGTACCTCCTCCCCTCGTGAAGGGAATAAATCTCAATGAAAAAAATATGATGATAATATATTCGTCAGGGATAGTGCCCTGGCACTGGCATTTTCCAGATAGTCCCATTACTGGCTCCCGAGGGAATGTTGGAGTTTGTACAAGTGGGTACTGTTTACAACCCTATGGTCGAATAAAAAAAAACACTGGTAGCAAAGAACCCTTTTAATACAACGTTTCACTCAAGACTAGGCTTAATGAAGCCCAGCTCTGGAAGAAACGTTGTTTAAAAGGATATTCTGCTACCAGTGTCAATTTCCACTTGTCGTCTTTCACTATTGTCTACCTACCAGCCCTATGGCTGGGGCAACACTATGGCAAAGACCTAGTGAGGATTGTGTAGGTCTGTTATGTAAGGTGATACGACCAGTCATCTTTTATTTTTCACTTTCACTGACGTAGCTGAGGATTATTATTATTATAATCAAATAGAAGCGCTACGTAGCTGAGGAAACTCGCATAACTTGCACACCCTGTAGAAGAAATCAACTTTTGTCCAAGGAGGTGGACATCTTAAACTCCTTGATCAAAAAACTTTTACCAGAATCAAAGTACTCGTTAAGGGGAATAAATCTCAGGGAGAAAAGGAGGAAGTATAGGTTCTTGTAAGGTGATGTGGAGACCGACCAGTTCTCTCTTATTTTGTGTTCACTTTCACTGACGTGGCTGGGGGGGCACTCACATATCCCTTATGCTAATATAACACTCCGTGTAGAACTGAGTTCACCACCCTGTTGCCCTCACAAACACACTCGTTATATATAAAAAACTCACTATAACGATCCTCATACAACTTTATATCGTTTCTCTTAGTAAAAGTGCTGAGAAGAAGTCAACATTATTCCCCAGTGCATGGGTTGTACAAATGAAGTAAGTCACCTGTAGTTGACACAAGCGCTTGTCTCCCAGACAGCTCATAACAAACACACAGGAAGCTCTACCAGTTGGTACACACGAGAGTCAAGGACGATAGTATGAGCCAAGGACATGAGCTCTTCTGCCGTAGTGAGCCCAGCAGTGTAGCAGAAAGACTGCTGGCTGCCACGCATAATTTTAGGCGAGACGCTGCAGCAGTGAGCAGCGCCAGGTTCAAACACTGTTGCTCTTGGTTGCCGGTGGCATGAATGTGATATACACCAAGAAGTGTATGTCTCTCAGCGTATATACATTGATATTTTACTTTAATCCCTGTTTTAGGTATTAAAATATTCTTTGCTGGTGGTGTACAGGTTACGTTCAGCCATAATGGTATAACCCCTGTGGTTTAGCGCTTCTCTTTGATTATAATAATAATTCAGCCATAATGACCCTCGTTTAGTCGACAAGCTTTAAGCCCCATTAACCAACCTGCCTGTGGGGAGAGAAAGGAGGGATTAGGAAACGCTCGCTAGTTAATTCAGTTAGCGAGTATTACTTAATTAAATTAAGGAATGCGTCATCAGGTTCCATCATCATGAGTGCAACAAACTGCCAAGTAAGAGATAAGATACTGTTGGGATTTTTAACTCAAACTATTAGTCACTCAGGATAGCCCAATAAAGTCAGTGTGCTATCGGGGACTGTCTTATTTCCAATGGGTCCTTTAACATTCTACCCCAGGATGCGACCCAGAACAATCGTCTGATGCCCAGGTACCTACTTACTGCTAGGTGAACAGGATCGAGTGTAAAGAAACATTAATAACTTGACGGGATCGATTCATTTTCTTCCAATTATTATTATTATTATTGGTTAATTGGTTAATGGAATTCAAAGCCTGTCGACAACACGAGTGTCGGACAACAATAGCTTAATCCTTAAAATAAGAATTAAAGTAAACTAAGAATATATACGCTGAGAGTAATAGACTTCTCGGGATATATATATATATATATATATATATATATATATATATATATATATATATATATATATATATATATATATATATATATATATATATATATATATATATATATATATATATATATATATACGTATATATAATATATATATATATATATATATATATATATATATATATAATATATATATATATATATATATATATATATATATATATATATATATATATATATATATATATATATATATATATATATATATATATATATATATATATATATATATATATATATATATATATATATATATATATATATATCCTATGTATACTATTATTTTTATTATATTAAAAGTTGCAGAGAAGCGCTAAATACGTAGGAGGTTATACAGCGCCTCGCGAATGAAGCAGACTTGGTAAGTGAGAGAGGTAGCTCAATTTCCTTAGATCAAGAGCCCTTCACCAGTATGAAGGCAGGAACCTCCTTGAAAGGGTGGGAGGGACCGACACTGACTGGTACAGGGTTACCTGGAGAGGGTTTCGGGGGTCAACGCCCCCGCGGCTCAGTCTGAGGCCAGGCCTCGTGGTGGATCAGGGTCTGATCAACCAGGCTGTTACTGCTGGCCGCACGCAAACTGACGTACTAACCACAGCCCGGCTGGTCAGGTACTGACTTTAGGTGCCTGTCCAGTGCCTTCTTGAAGACAGCCAGGGGTCTATTGGTAATCCCCCCTAATGTATGCTGGGAGGTAGTTGAATTACTGCATAATTCCTTAGCTCTGATGTTTATAGAATTCTCTTTCAACATTTCTGCCTCTGAGTATAATGTATAACCCCTGTGGTTTAGCGCTTCTATTTGATTATAATAATAATGAGTATAATGTGCTAAGTCACTCGGTAGATATGAATAGTAACTGGATGGTGATTTGGGATTGTTACTGGATGGGTGACCTTGGATAGTAACTGTTTGGATGACCTTGGATAGTAACTGTTTGGATGACCTTGGATAGTAACTGTTTGGATGACCTTGGATAGTAACTGTTTGGATGACATTGGATAGTAACTGTTTGGATGACCTTGGATAGTAACTGTTTGGATGACCTTGATAGTAACTGTTTGGATGACCTTGATAGTAACTGTTTGGATGACCTTGGATAGTAACTGTTTGGATGACCTTGGATAGTAACTGTTTGGATGACCTTGGATAGTAACTGTTTGGATGACCTTGGATAGTAACTGTTTGGATGACCTTGGATAGTAACTGTTTGGATGACCTTGGATAGTAACTGTTTGGATGACCTTGGATAGTAATTGTTTGGATGACCTTGGATAGTAACTGTTTGGATGACCTTGGATAGTAATTGGATGGGTTACTTCACCGAGCCCTCCTCTTGCATAGACAATCCAATTAAGAGCTTAGCCTATCCCCCTGCAGGATAAAAATTAATAATAATATACCACTAATGTAATCATGTTATGTGGTAAAACCATAAGTCATACAGTGGGATGGGTGGGTGGAGGTTCGATTCGTAAGTGTGGGAGTGCAGTTTCCCAAGCCCAACAGTGGTGGGAAGAGGACAGCCAGAATCCCAATCATGGTTTGGAGGAAAACAATGGTTGCCAGGGGTTATGGAGTTGCTGAGAGAGTACTGAAAAAATAGACTGTAAAAGGAATACCTCGGCAGGAAATGGGTTTTCGTGACTAGCTGATTCAACTGGCAGAGTCTGCTTGTTCGTTAAGATAAGATTTGTTCAGATATTTAACCGGAGAGTTAGTCACCCATGATAACCTAAGAAAGTCTATGCGTCATCAAGGACTGTCTTATTTCCATTGTGGTCCTTCAATCCTGTCTCTCGAGATGCGACCTACACCAGTCGACTAACATCCGGGTGCCTACTTACTGCTAGGTGAACAGGGACATAATAAAAGTTGTATACAAAGGACGACGGGATGAGGGAAATCAAATTTATGGATACATAGTTTGTAACTTACTTTGGGAGATGGAGACAACCATGAATAGCAAGCCAGGCATGATCGCAATGTGTATAATAGCAGAGAGATTTTCATGTACTCTACTTTAAAATACTGGCTAACTCTAGTAAGCATACTTGGATTATTCTTTCTGGAAAAACAGCTGCATACCCAACACCATCGAGGGATTTCGAGTCATCATTGTACATGGTTATAGCATGGGAATGAGATTGAAAGTATTTAAGAATAAGTACAGTGGTACCTCGGTTAGCGATGGCGTCGGATACCGATAAAATCGGTTAGCGATACATTTTTACGTCAAAATATTGACTCAGTTTACGATGATCCGTTCGGTTTACGATATTCGTCCCGAACGCGTCCGCGTGGCCCAGCTGTGCGGGCACTCCAGGGAGTGTCAGTGTGCTATTGTTTACAAGCGAGAGCGACCACCACCCACTCCACCCACGCATTCATACCAGTATAGTGCTTGCAACTGCTGAATAAGCTACCATGGGTCCAAAGAAAGCTCCTAGTGCCAGCCCTGTGGTAAAGAGGCTCAGAAATACAGTAGAACTGAAGAAGGAGATAATAGAAAAATATGAAAGTGGAGTGCGTATCACTGAGCTGGCCAGGCTGTATGGTAAAGCCTATTCTACCATCGCTACCATTGTGGCCAAGGGAAATACACGTAAAATCAAGGAAGCTGTTGTTGCGAAAGGTCCATATGTTATCACAAAACAGAGATCGCAAGTGCTGGAAGATGTGGAAAATTTGTTGTTGGTGTGGATCAACGAGAAACAATTAGCAGGAGATAGTGTTTCGCAGGCAATAATATGTGAAAAAGCAAGGCAGTTGCATGATGATCTCGTCAAGAAAATGCCTGCAACGAGTGCTGAAGTGAGCGAATTTAAAGCCAGCACAGGCTGGTTTCAAAGATTTAAGAATCGAAGACATTTATATAACATTTACATTATAATGACCACATAAACTGTAATTGCAATGCAACTAATTGTTTTAAATTGTTATCTCACTCAATTAATTGCATTGTTACTATTAATAAATTATTATGTTCAACTTATATTCAAATTTTACAACTTAGATACACAATTATACTTATTTTATAAATTATCAACCATAATTTTTTACCATGTAGTCTACTATGTATTAATCAATCTTAAGAATGCCCGCAATGCACAGCATACGTATTAGGGGCTTTTGGCATGTACACCTCATTTATACCTATGTATTATTGTATCATGTCTACATAACTATGTATCATTGTACCATGTCTAAATAAACTATTATTATTATTATTGTTATGAAGTGGAATACATAGTGTTGTGAGGCATGGTGACGCAGCCAGTTGTGACAAAAGTGCGGCTGAAAAATATGTGCAGGAATTCCAGGGGTACAAAGAGGCTGAACAATTCCAACCCCAACAAGTGTTCAATTGTGACAAAACAGGCCTGTTTTGGAAGAAAATGCCAAACAGGACCTACATTACACAGGAGGAAAAGGCACTCCCAGGACATAAGCCTATGAAAGATAGGCTAACTCTCATGATGTGTGCTAATGCCAGTGGTGATTGCAAAGTGAAGCCTTTACTGGTGTATCATTCTGAAAATCCCCGAGTGTTTGGCAGATGCGGTATCACCAAGTCTAATTTGTGTGTGATGTGGAAGTCTAACAAAAAGGCATGGGTCACAAAGGACATTTTCTTACATTGGTTCAATGGCATGTTTGGCCCTAGTGTGAAGAAATATCTCGAGGAAAATAATTTGCCACTTAAGTGCCTCCTGATAATGGACAATGCTCCTTGTCATCCTCCAACCTTGGTAGAGAAAATTGTGGAGGACTTTAAGTTCATCAAAGTGAAGTTCTTGCCCCCTAATACCACTCCTCTCCTCCAGCCCATGGACCAGCAGGTCATTTCAAACTTTAAAAACTCTACACCAAAGCAATGTTTCAAAAGTGCTTTGATGTGACCACAGACATGAATATAACCCTAAGAGACTTTTGGAAAAATCATTTCCATATCCTGCATTGTGTAAACCTTATAGGTAAGGCTTGGGAGGGAGTGACTACCAGGACTTTGAACTCTGCCTGGAGAAAATTGTGGCCAGACTGTGTCCTAGAGAGGGATTTTGAAGGTTTTGGGGCTGAGCCTCAGAACCCTGAGCCTGCGCCTGAGCCTCAGCCTGAGCCTGTTGTGGAAGAAATTGTGGAACTGGGTAAGTCCATGGGGTTGGAGGTGAGTGGTGAGGATGTGGAAGAGTTGGTGGAGGAGCACAATGTAGAGCTAACCACTGAAGATCTGCAAGAGCTTCAACAGCAACAGCAACAAGAGACCACAAGTCAGGACAATGGTTCAGAGGAGGAGGAGGTGGAACAGAGATGGAAGAAGGTGCCTTCTTCAGTGATTAAGGAGATTTGTGGAATGTGGAGCAGGGTGCAAGGCTTTATGGATGAATATCACCCTAACCATGCTGTTGCAGGCCGTGCTGGCAACCTGTACAATGACACTGTGGTGTCCCATTTCAGGGATGTTTTAAAGAATTGCCAGACACAGAGCTCCCTGGACAGATTTTTTGTTAGAGAGGGGTCCAGTGACTCTCAACCTGGTCCTAGTGGCATTAAAAAAAAAAGGCCAGTAACCCCAGAAAAGAACTTGGTACCTGCAGTGTTAATGGAAGGGGATTCCCCTTCCAAACACTAGCATACTACGTACTCCATCCTTTCCCCTCCTCCTGTCTTCCACACATCAACAACTCTTCAATAAATATAAGTGACATGTTATTGTACTATATTTACATGTATTTCTTTATTGTTCATAAAATTGTGTATTATTTAATGTCAAAAAGTTCTAAAAAATATTTTATTTTACTACTTTTGGAAGTCTGGAACGGATTAATTTTATTTCCATTATTTCTTATGAGGGAAATTGATTCGGATAACGATAAAATCGGTTATAGATACGCCCTCTGTGACGGATTAATATCGCTAACCGAGGTACCACTGTATATGGTTGCAGTAAGCAAGTGACGTTTTGGGCATGGAAGCTGAGTGGAATGGGATCTTTGGAACCTCCCAAAGAGGGAAGAAAAAGCAAGATGCAGGGTGAAGATAAGGGGAGGTAAATTAAGGAATATTAGAAGTTTAGAACGCAAATACGGAAGAGATAGAGATGTAATAAATGGGGAGGATTAGGGCTTCTTTTTTATTATAATAATAAATGGGGTGATAATGAAATAAATCAGCCTTATTAATATCCATAATTGTTCTATTATTATTATAATCACAACTAAGCACTAAAACTACAAGGGTCATACAGCGATAATTGTTCTATACGTGGAAGGATCATGAAGATCATGGAAGGGGATAAAATAGTAAGAGACATTGAGTATAGAGTCGATCTAGTAAAGACAGGGCATTTGACTCTATATACAGTGAACCCCAGGTGTTCGTTCTGCTCGAAACTCGCCCTTTTATGTAAGTGTATTTTTTTAAATGCTTTTATAAGTGTATTTTTGGGGTCTAAAAGGACTAGTCTACTTTACATCATTCCTTATGGGAATAAATTCGTTTGGTAATGGCACTTGAACAGCATTCTGGAACGAAAAAATAACGAAAACCGGGGGTCCACTGTATAAGTTCTTGATGGAAATACACAAATAACCCACACATAGAAGAGAGAGGCTTACGACTACGTTTCGGTCCGACTTGGATCATTTACAAAGAGTAAGGCGGACAGTATACATAGGCCGGGGGGGGGGGGGGAAAGTGAAGCACAAAGGACGGGACCAAGAGAGGTAGAAAAAGTTGTAGTGGTAGTGGTAAGGTTGGTAGTGAAAGAAGTAGTAGAAGAAATAGAGGAAGTAGAAAGTGGGGAGAGTAGTTTAGTGGCACAAGAGAGGAAAGGGAGTGAAGGGAGGCAATAGTAGTAGAAATGGAGTAGGATCAAGGGTCTAGAAAGAGTGGGAAAGCAGAGGAATTTAGTTTATCTACTTTTGATAAGATCAGGGTTCACTGGAGGCAAAGCAGTTAGTCTATCAGTCCCCAAGACATATGCTGACGTTTTCAACAAGTTCTGGCAGCAACCACTCCAGAGACAGGTTTTTTAGTGCTAGGAAGGAAAAAAAGCTAGCAAGAAATGACAGAAATCGTACATCAACTAAAATCACTTCTGGAGCAGAGGCAGTCAATGGCCTCCACTCCAAAACAACAGATATTAGTGCCAGCAAACAAAGCTCCCCCACATACCATCAATACGATGACATTTATCTTTGCAAATATACAGGGTCTAAAGCCAGCAACAAACAACAAAATACAGTGGACCCCCGAGTAATGTAAAAACTTCATTCCAGAAGCCTGCTCAAGTGCCATTACCGAACGAATTTACTCCCTTAAGAAAAAATGTCAAGTAGGTTAGTCCATTTCAGACCCCCAAAAATACACTTACAAAAGCACTTACAATATTATAGTTACATACACTAATTGTACGATTTCCGGGGTGTACGTAACTCGGGGGTCCACTGTACAGTGGACCCCCGGTGTTCGTCCTGATCGAAACTCGCCCTTTTATGTAAGTGTATTTTTTAAATGCTTTTATAAGTGTATTTTTGGGGGTCTAAAAGGACTAGTCTACTTTACATTATTCCTTATGTGAATAAATTCGTTTGGTAATGGCACTTGAACAGCATTCTGGAATTCTGGAATGAAAAAAATCATGAAAACCGGGGGTCCACTGTACCTTTCATCAGTGGACTGCTCACAGAGTCAAACGCAACGTTTGTAGCTTTCGCAGAGACTCACATAAAGGACCACTTTAACAACGAAATATGGATCCAAGGTTATAACCTATAACCAGGTTATAATCTATATAAATGAAAACCTAATTTAAATCTTATACAGGAAGTCCTCACTTAATGTCGTCGATAGGTTCTAGGAAACTGCGACTAAGCGAAACTATATACAATGAAACCAATTTTACCACAGGATAATTGATATAAACAAGAGTAAAGTTCCTACGGCAAGGGTGAGCTGAGATTATTATAACCAAAACCAAGCACTAAACCTACTAGGGTCATACAGCGCTGCAGGGCAGGGGTTTTTGCTGAATCAAGGAGCAGCTAGGGTGGAGAGGAGAACAGAGGTAGAAATACAAAGAGGCTGTGAGGAGTGCTGGAGGAAGTATCATCAAAGTTTGTGTAGTAAATCAGTTGCTGTCAAAAAGTCCCTCCTTGCTGATGGATCTGTCAAAGGCAGGTCCATCAGCAAGGAGGGAAGATAAAGTAAGGGCGTTAGAGTGGTGACGACGTCGGAGGTAAATTTTGCATGCTCAATGATAGACTGGACAGTCCAATAAATATAGCTAACCGAAATTGTAACCTGACAATTCTCAGGGTGGAACAGGGCGTCTTTCCCTGAGATACCCATGAATAAGTCGAGTGTGCTCGACGTGAAGACGGGAGAGTGTAGTCTCCCAACCTCGACAAGAGAATGGCCAGAAACCTAAACTATGTTTGATAGAATGTAATTTGTTATGTATCATATCAGACCAATGTTGTTGCCAACGGTTGCAAAGGTGGTTAGAGATTACAGCAAAATAGTCTGTGAATGGAACACCTTTATATGAAACTGGGAGGTCATGTACTGCTGACCGTGCAGCAGTGTCTGGCTGATCATTGCCCTGAACGTCAACATGACCGGGATCCCAACAGAAAACAATACAGTGGTCCCTCGACTATCGGTCATAATCCGTTCCAGGAGCTAGACCTTAACACAAATTACTCGAAACTCGAAACCTTATTTCCCATAAGAAATAATGTAAATACAATTAATCCGTTCCACCCAAAAATATTCACAAAAAAAATCATTTTTTTTAAAGAATAAATACTATAGTTTTACATACACAAAACAATTATAAACTAATACTACATAAATTTATAATTAAACATTTAAAATAACATTTACTTACCTTTATTGAAGAGAGTTGCTGGCATCTGGAAGATAGGGAGGAGGACAGGGGAAGGGGTTAGTGCTTGGAAGGGGAATCCCCCATAAGGACTTCAGGTAACAAGTCCTTATCTGGGGTTACTTCCCTTCTTTTTCTTTTAATGTCACTAGGACCAGCTTGAGAGTCACTAGACCCCTGTTGCACAAAATAACTGTCAAGAGTGCTCTGTTTCTGGCGCCTCTTTAACACTTTCTTGAAGTGCAACATGGCTGTCACTGAACTGGTTGCACAGATGGCTCATTTCAGCTTGCTCAGGGTGAAATTGTTCAACAAAACTTTGCACATCGTTCCACTTGGAACAAATTTCCTTAATCCGTGAAGAAGGCACCTCACCCTGTCCATCCTCCTCCTGTTAATTAATTTCCCTAAATGTCGTCTGATGCTGTTCCTGACGAAGCTCTTTCAGTTCTTCAGTGGTTAGGTCTACCCTGTGGTCCTCCACCAACTCTTCCACATCCTCACCACTCACCTCCAACCCCAGGGACTTGGCCAATTCCACAATAGAGTCCACAACAGGCACAGAGTCGTCAGGGTCAGCCTCAAATCCTTCAAAATCCCTCTTTTCAACACAATCCGGCCACAGTGGTCTCTAAGCAGAGTTCAAAGTGCTGGAAGTCACTCCCTCCCAAGCCTTACTTATAAGGCTTATGCAATGGACGATATTGAAGTGATCTTTCCAGAACTCTCTTAGGGTCAACTCAGTGTCCGAGGTCACTTGAAAGCACTTTTCAAACTGCTTTTGTGTAGAGTTTTTTGAAATTGGAAATGACCTGCTGTGTGTTGTGGGGGTTTTTGCGTAGAGTCGTAGGCCTACGTCCGTCTTCACTGCCTATCAGGGTGGAACTGACTCACTGGGGAGCGGGCACTCATCGCGTTCAAAAGAGGGAGGCCTATGATTGGCTATGAAAGATCACATGGCGATCACGTGGACAGCTATGGTATAGCCGTTAGAAATACGAACCGTACAGCTGGTCCATGGGCTGGATGAGAGGAGTGGTTTTAGGAGGCAAGAACTTCACTGTGATGAAACTGAACTCATCAGACAAAAAGTCTGCCAAGTTGTGAGGATGAGCAGGAGCATTGTCCAGTACCAGGAGGCACTTGAGTGGCAATTTCTTTTCCAGGAGGTATTTCTTCACACTAGGGCCAAACACTCCAGTCAACCATTCCACGAAAATGTCCTTAGTGACCCATGCCTTAGTGTTAGCCTTCCAATACACACAAATTATTCTTGTTAACATTGTGTTTCTTGAAGGCTCTGGGATTTTCTGCGTGATACACCAGTAAAGGCTTTACTTTCAAATCACCACTGGCAATAGCACACAACATGAGATTTAGCCTGTCTTTCATAGGCTTGTGTCCAGGCAGTGCCTTTTCCTAATGAGTAATTATTATTATTATTACAATCAAAAAGAAGAAGTGCTAAACCACAGGGGTCATACAGCACAGCAGGTTAAGGTAGGATGCAGGGAGAATGGGTTGTAAGAGGGAGAGGGATGATTAGTAGGGTATGGAGTGCAGCAGGACAGTGGATAGTGCAGGGATAGAGGGTAGCAAGAGATCGAGGTAGAAGGGACTGAGGGAGGTGCTAGAGGTATAATTTTCAGAGTTTGTGTAGTAAGTCAGTTTCTGTCAAAAAGTCAACGAGAGAGTGGCAGGGAGGGCAAAAGTGTCAACTTTGAGGATAGGGAGGTCTTGGAGCTCAAGCTGCTCCAGAATGTCATCACATGTCTGGAAATTCAGTTGGACAATGGTGTGGGGTAAAATGACAGTATCACTACAAGAATTAGAGAGAATGATGCTTGTCAATAGTGATAGGAATAGTATCTATGGTCGTAAGGAGGGAAAGATCGCAAGCTTGGCCAGCATTCTGGACCGTGATGATGCGAGTGCCCCTCTTGAGAGCATGAAATGAGATATCTTTACCTACATGGTGTAGGAGAGCTTTACCAATATTATGATCAGAAAGATAGGTATTAGGAGAGGTCAGTTGTAGAGTAAAAAACTTTGTCCATTGAGTAGTGTGAAACAAAGTGTTTAAGGGGAGTGCGTGACGTGCTGGTCGTTTCTGAAATGAATGAGAAGGAAGTGTCGAATCGTCATGTAAGTGTCTTGGTCATTTGGGTGTGGGACCGGAGGTGGTCCGACGTGTGACGGGCAAGCAATCCGAAAATTGCTGCACCGTTGAGGGAGAAGCCGGAATCAAGGTCAGAGAAGAGCGAAGGTCAGACGTGTCAAAAGGGCCGGTCAGAACCCCGGTACCTGAAGCAGGTGACGAACAGGCACCAGCAAGAGGTACAGGGGTATTAGAGGTGTCCGAAGAGTGGTCCATTAACGAGGTAGGGTCAGAACTGGGTGCGGTATCAAGAAGGGGCCCGGGGGTAGGTTCACGGATTAGGGCATCCATGGTTAGGTTACTTCTTTCTTTTTATTTTTAAGAAAAAAAGAAAAGAAAAGATAAATTAAAAAAAGAATAAAAAAAGGGGGGAACGTGGAGGAATAGCTCCTAGGAGGAATGAAAGGGGCGTAAATCCCTCTCCGCGCCCAAGAGGACCTCAACACCGCAAGTAGTGCAGATGCTGCATGGAACCCGTGCCATACTCTACCCTTCATGCCAGTTAACCAGCAATCCGGGATAGCAAACTCACATCCACCGAGCCACCTCGGCGGACAAAAGAGAGGGCGGCCAGATACTCGCCACAAAGCATACCGCCTTCGGCCACCACCCCCCAGAATCTGAAAGGTGGCATTCAGAGATACACCCGTCGCCCGAAAGATACCCAAGGCCACTCCCCGGGAGACCGGAGAGGGATCGGGACATCCCGAGGCTATCCAGATTCCATGGCAAACTACACCACTGCCAAGAACCTCAACGGAATGGGATGGATCACGGTACCCTTCCCCCTGCCTAGGAACTAGAATGCCTGTGGAGAGAAGCTCCCAGGGTAAAAATGGGAAGGGAATAAGGGAGGGATGAGGAGGAGGAGGAAAGGGAAAAGGGAGGATGGGGAAGATGGGAAAGGGAAGGGGGGATTGGGGGGTAATTAGGTTCGGTCTGAGGAAGAAGACCAAGAGGTCCAATTTCTCAGACCGATAGCCTCTTTACCACGACAAGGAGCCCCCCTTAAAGAGGCCTCCCGAGTAATGAAGGTCCTGTTTGGCATTTTCTTCCAAAACAGGCCTGTTTCATCACAAACACTTGTTGGGGTTCAAATCTTTCAATGTCTACGAACCCCTTGAATTCCTGCACAAATTTTTCAGCTGCACGTTTGTCTGAGCTGGCTGCCTCACCATGCCTCAACACTGTGTATGCCACTACATTTCTTAAACCTCTCAAACCAGCTTTTGCTGGCTTTAAAACCACTCGCCTCAGCACTGGTTGCAGGCATTGTCTTGACAAGATCTGCGTGCAACTGCCTTGCCTTTTCACAAATTATCGCTATGGAAATACTATCACCCACTATCTGTTTTTCAATGATCCACCCCCCTCCCCAACAACTTCTCAACCTCATCCACTGTTTTCGATCTATTTTTCGTTAACATATCAACACCTTTTGCAACATTAGCTTCCTTGATTTCTTTTCTCTTTGCCTGGATAGAGGTGATAGATGTGTTTTTGTTGTACATCCTGGCAAGCTCACTCACACATAGGCTATTCTCATATCTTTCTACAATCTCCTTCACTTCGATGGTCTTCCTCACTTTCTTTACCACAGGGGTGCCACTAGGAAACTTCTTTGAACCTATGGTGACTTATTTCACAGTGACAATCACTAAACCACCAATAAACACAACAAATTTATTGTGAATGTTTGAAAGAGCGCGCTGGGTAATGTTCTCTCAATGGTAAACAACGCTAGACTGCCGTCCTGCGCGGGCAGGCGGACAGGTCTGGTACAGACTGATATACGAGGAAAACATTGACCGAAAAAAGCGCTTGAAACACAAAATCACCGATATTCGGAATCATCGAAACATGAGGGATCACTGTATTTACTCTATTGACATTTTTATTATTTTAGGCATCACGTTTCATAATTATATAAAAAACACAACGTATCATAAAAACCAAATTCAAACAACCGTAAGGGAGGAAACTGACATAATAATAAAGCTGGGTAAGCAGCTGCGGCTTCTTTGTCGGCACTTGCAGACTTGCCCGTTTGTATGTTATGCAGTTTTCAACGTTTCTTAAAACATTCAAACCAACCACAACTTGTCATGAAGGTTTCACTTTTAGATCTTCAAATAAACTTAAGCTTTCATTTGTATTATTGGCCATTTTACCAGTAACTTATTTTTAAAAGGAGTTTACAGCTGATGCATTTTTGTTCCTCCA
Organism: Cherax destructor; assembly: GCA_009830355.1. Classification (NCBI taxonomy): domain Eukaryota; kingdom Metazoa; phylum Arthropoda; class Malacostraca; order Decapoda; family Parastacidae; genus Cherax; species Cherax destructor. The sequence goes on along the minus strand of WNWK01007450.1, from coordinate 19,047 downwards.
CACAAATATGCTATTATTTAAGTCTTTCCATATTTTCCAATCCTGGCCAGGAATTTATTTCTTTTCTCATCAAAGTTATAACGAAACTACGCTGAACTAAACGACGTTAAGCAAGGGCTTCCTGTATTGAAAATGTGAGCTATGATCGCACAACTTAAGATTTTCTACTGTAATCAAATTAAGAGCTAAACCCAAATAACCCCCATCCATTCGACACTGTTACTAACACAGACAAGGTGTGAACTGAAGTATTACAGTAAAGGCAATGATGAAAAATGTCAAGCTTTGCTTTGACAGCAACAAGAATTAACAAGACTGACTGCATTCTAGCAATAGTCTTATGGGTACCTTCTCATGAGTGAGGTAACAAATAAGCAGGCACGAGAGTACATACTCTATTTCCACAACTGTTAGCAAAGAAGACCAAAAGCCTAATTACAAAGGGATCAAAATTAGTTTACTGGTCACTAAGTAGACCCAGTGACACTGCTAGCCATCTCCTAAATGCAGTCAATACCAATTAAATCTGAAGGCAGGGCATGTTCCTGTGAGAAATTGGAAGATCCTTAATGGCATCATGTGTAAAACAGAAAACTTAATTCTGATCCTAGAGCCAGAATATAAAAATCCAAGTCTATTGAAGATGAGACACAGCCAATGTCAAATGTGAAGATGAGGACATGAGAAATCGCATCTATATCACTTGTATAAAAACTATGGGAGAATTTACTACACCAAGTGAAGCAGCAGCCACTGCAGGAAGGGTTAACTGCAAATAATTTTTCTGCAAACATACTATCAGTCAAGACCTTGATCAATCAGAAAAGCCAGCTGCATATACCATGCCACTGCTGGATTTAGAACCATCAGTGATGGCAGATATATACACACACAACCCGCACATATAAAAGAGAGGAGCTTACGACGACGTTTCGGCCCGACTTGGACCATTTACAAAGTCACACTAACACACAGAGACAGTGGAAGGGTATTTATAGGCAGGCAGACAGGGGAGGGTATAAGAGAGTGGGGTAATAATGGAGTAAGTAGTGGAAGTAGTAGTAGTAGTAATAGTAGTAGTGGAGAGTGTTCATGTACACCGCTCAGTTACAGGTTTTGCCTTCTCCGTGTACCGCAAGCCTATGCACAGTGGCATGTACATTCATTACTTCTCTTATCATGCCTCCTCTGTCAAGAAGAGTGTTCTTATCTCCCTCTTTCTCTGTGCTCTCCGCATCTGTGATCCTCAGTTTCTTGAAGCAGAAATTTCCACTCTTCATAATTCATTTTCCCGCCTGGGCTACCCTTCCCATTTCATAGACTCTGCTTTCTCTCGTGCCAAACGGACTTTCTTCTCTCCTAAACCCTCTACTCCTGAAAACTCTCCAGTCCTCTGCCTTCCCTACATCTCTGGTCTCTCTAATCTCAGCAACTCTCTCTGTTCCTTAGACATCAAACTTACCTTTCGTCAGACTAACACTCTTCGCACTAATCTAGTTCATACTTCCCCTCCCTCCACAGATTCTCCTGGTGTCTACTCTATTTCTTGCTCCTCCTGTCCTCTTCAGTACTTCGGAGAAACTGGCGATCTCTTTCTGACAGACTCAAGGAGCACAAAAATAGTGTTAGGCTTGCCGACACTAATAATGCTCTTTTCTGTCATGTCAGAGATCACAGTCATCCTATTGATTGGTCTTCTGCTAAAACTGTCTACCCTACGTCCAACTTTCATAGTCGCCGCCTGGTTGAATCCTCCCTTATACACAACTTTCCCTGTATGAATCTTAGCCCTGGCTTTGTCTCTGTTGATGCTTTCCTCTCTCATTACATTGTTAAATGCTCTAAACTTCAGAACACCCGTGACTTAACCTGATTCCTTCCCCTTTCTTCTCTTCCCCCTTCTCCTTTTTTCTCCTATGGGTTTTCCTTTCTTTCTTTTCTTTTGCCTTGTAATTGTCCTTCATTTTATTCGCCTTTCTTCCCTGTGTGTTCTCGTCCCACCCTTGCGGGCCGCTAGCCTCATTGCAGTGCTCCTCTAGAATATGACTGTCTCCACTACTACTATTACTACTACTACTACTTCCACTACTTACTCCATTATTACCCCACTCTCTTATACCCTCCCCTGTCTGCCTGCCTATAAATACTAACACACAGAGACAGTGGAAGGGTGTGACTTTGTAAATGGTCCAAGTCGGGCCGAAACGTCGTCGTAAGCTCCTCTCTTTTATATGTGCGGGTTGTGTGTGTATTGTTCCAGTCACGGTATTGTGCCTTTTTTGTTATTTATGGCAGATATAGCATGCAATTACAATTGGAATGCTAAAGAATGAGCAGAATCCATGGCAGTGATACAAGACTTCAGAAATGGCAGGGAAGACAGGCAGATGTTAACCATATGGACTTCTATGGTGGGAGGGGAAAAAAAAAAGTAAAGCAGAAAGTATGTTAAGGGGAGGAACCATAGACACTGAGTGCAAAGAAATGCAAAGACTAAAGATATGAAGAGTTTGCAATGCACTGAGTCAGACTAGACTACAGTGATCAAGCAGACAGAGTACGTATATACAGTAGCATGAATTATGCATAAATCAGCTGGAAAAAAGAAGGGGGTGAGAGACTGTGGCAGTCTTAACTGGACATGCTTTTAACCTGTTAAGAGGGTTCTTCTCACTCTCAAATATCCTTTAACACTACTGTTTTTTCTCAATATACATTGTAGTATTTCAACAGCATATAGTGTTTGTTGAAGAAATCAAATACGCAAATTGCAGTCTTTGTTCTGACACCTTCAGCCACACTGATTTCAGGAATATATAGATTCATCATGTACTGAAATAATTTAAACAAGTCAACATTCAGCTTTACAACAATCAGTTTACACATCTAAAATAAATACCTATATACAAAATGGCAATGAATCAATATTATGAAGACTATGTGATTACTTTTTAACCATAGTTTGAGCCCTATATATACGTATACTGTGTGTTATTAAATATGGTAACTATTAAATTCTGCAAGTAAATCATCCTGTAGTGCATAAATACTTCAAAGAAAGAAAAATTTGCATGAAGAATTGTAAGGATTATGAAAAGCAAATCCAAAATCTTACAAAAATAGTTTTAATAAAGAACATCTCTATAAATCTAACACGATGCCACAATATCAGCAAATATAAAAAAATATAAGTTCAAGATATGCTCACACACTAGGAGAGAAATATTTTACAAGAGCAACAAGCTCTCTCTCACAATCATGCATTTACTACATAATGGCTATTATTATATAAAAAGAAGCACTAAACCTTCATAATGGCTATAAAAAGCCAAACTATGTATAAAAATTAGTTACCACAAAGGCACCCCACAGTTTATATGTTAGTAATGACATGCACAAGAAACAGAATTACCAGAAGCAATAAGTTTATCCATAGGCTTATATTATATGGCTGAGCAACATTTACAAAATAGCTGGTTTTATTAAATACTGGACTTGGCAAGGTGCTTAACACTTTGATCACAAATACTGATGTTGTACTTTGCACAAGTGTTTATATATACAAGACTAGTTTGCTTTGTTTAAAGTCTATAGATTATCATAACTGCATTTCACCTGTGTGCTTAGAACCAGGAATACAGGTACAGTATCTTAATCTTAAAAACAGAAACTAAACTGTATACATGTGTGAGGGCAAATGTTGTGCATACACCTGTTGAATGCACTAATACAGTACATACTGAATTTTCTTAGAATTTAAAAAATCACTAAATCGAATCTGGAACAATTTATAAATAACCTCCACTTAGGTGAACCTTTATTAAGATGTTTCATTCATTCCTGTGCCTCTATCAAGTCTTGATACCAAGTGATTTGATAATGGCCCAGGATGGAGAGAGTTGTCTAAAGTTTTAAATGTGGGTTATTTGAAAACAGAACATGGCAATCCACATTTATTTAACATTTATTTTCCAGACCTATGACAAATGAACTTACATTACGTTAAGTAAAACAAGTATAAAACTCAGAGAAACGGTGTTAATGGATGAATAACAAAGGTCTGAAGCATAAGGATGTACAATGCATCAAGACTAAGAATTCACATATGCTCAGAGGTAGCAACAGTTCTAAAAATAATTTAGTTTTTATTATTATTGGCATTACCAACCAAGCATTCAGTTCAAGCAAGGCTTGGAGTATCAACAAGATTAAAGTAAATCATTGACAAAATAGCTATTTTGATACATCCATTCAAAATTTTTAATACTTCTGCTTTATGTAAAACTAATATTTTTTAAAATAAGTACCGGTACTACCTTTTATGATAGGACAGGCTTAAGATAACATGATGCAGTGGTGTGTAGATGAATTTAGGGTAGTGAGGTTGCACTGCAAATTAAAGGGAAACAAAAATTATATAAATTATATAAGCAAATGTACTTGGGAAGTTTAAATATTTTCTACATCGTCCGTGTGCAATTCTGTAGTGGAAGTATCTTTCTAATAAGGCAAAATAAAGATTAAAATTGTTTGTGCACACATACTATGGATACAAATTATTTAACATTCATCTCTTCATGTCAAAGAGGTATCTGACACAAGGGGAAAAAGGAACAGAGCATACAGAGAAAGACAAAATTAATTTAATTAAAAGTAATCTTTCATACAAGGATACAATGAGAGCCCCGAGGGTGAAAGCCCTCTTGAAAGATTTAGGAGAATTATTGTTGAAGTATACAAGCATAAATAAATGGAATCTAGAGTACTGCAGATATCCAATCAATAGAGAACCCAAAATAATGGATTTAAATTTAATAAAATTAAGATTAGAAAGGATGTAGGAAAGTACTGGTTCAAGCACAGAGTTGTCGATGAGTGGAACAACTGGCCAAATAGTATCAATGAAACTAACTACAGATATCTTTAAATAGTCTAGACACACGAGCGAGAAATGTTGGATTTTAGTAGGACCTGCCTAGGATCAATTATATTAGGGTTACCGAAGCCAATTCCATGGGAAGTTTTGACAATAGATTAGACAAATATGGGTGGGAAGAGTTGAACGTTAGGACCTGTCAAGCGTGGGCAAGGAGGCTTGCTGCAGTGTTAGAGTAAAAACCATGAAAATAGGAAGTCGTAGTTACCAAGGAAACAAGTCTTAATTTTAGTCTTTGAAGATGAGCCATCACATGAAACTAAATACTGTACTGTAACATTAATCAATGTTCTAACAACATGGTACAAATATTAAAAGTAGTCTAATCCTTGCTGTATGGTATACTGCATTATGATGAGACTTTCACCTAGTAAAGCAGCCAGTTCCAAGTATCACATATTAAAAAGTCACATTTTAGTACTCTCTAATAAACATTAAATGCACTTAGCCTATCAAGGGTTACTTTGGACAGCTGCCTTTAACAAGTTATTTATATATACAGGAGAACCTCGGTACTCTTACAGCTCTGTACTCAAACAATTCAGTATTTGAACGCTTTGTTCGGTAAACAAATCGCTCGGTAGTTGACCGTTTGCTCGGCACTCAACCAAACAAACATGACCTGCCAGAACTTCGCTGTAAACTATTTCGTGTTTCTTCGCATTTTTTTGTCCTGACTCTTTCATTGACTTTTTGACAGCAACTGACTTACTACACAAACTCTGAAGATTATACCTCTAGCACTCCCCTCAGTCCCTTCTACCTCAATCTCTTGCTACCCTCTATCCCTACACTATCCACTGTCCTGCTGCACTCCATACCCTACTAATCATCCCTCTCCCTCTTACAACCCATTCTCCCTGCATCCTGCCCTAATCTGCTGCGCTGTATGACCCCTGTGGTTTAGCACTTTTTTATTATAATAATAATTCACATTTTTTTTGTATTTTTTTTTTTTTTTATATTTGTATAAATAAGCCACTATGGGGCCTAAAAAAGGTTAGTGATAACAGCCAACCAAAAAGAAAATTGGATGGGAAAAAATTCATTCTGTCCTCTAACAGCCTTCTGGAACCAATTAAGTTAGAGTGCTGAGGTTCCACTGTACGTTAAAAACATGAATCAAACCAGCCAAATAATGTCTGCATGTGCCTAATAAACTCTGGTGATTGGAATTATTAACAGGAGTGAATACAGATCCTGCTTCACATATTTTGTATGGATACACTGCATGTTACTGGAAGAATATGACAAAAGGGAGTAATTTCTTGTAGTATTATTATAATCAAAAGATTATTATTATTATAATCAAAAGAAGAGTAATTTCTTGTAGAAATCATACAATTAAAAGCCCAGGAAAGTTATTAGTGAGGAAAATGAAGATAAAGAATAAGTAAAGACAAATTCACTTCATTTTAACTACCTTCTAAATTAGCCTTACTTATCGGGTCCACAAATGCTTTGTATAAACAAAATTATGCAATACAGTAATTGTAAAGAGAATAAGATCTAAATTTTAACCAGTACAAAAAAGGCTACCCAAATAAAACTTGAGACTGATCCAGGTAAAAAAGGGAGTAGAAAATTTCCAGCATTTATATATACAGTGGTCCCTCGGTTTTTGCCGAAAATTCGTTCCAGAATGCTGCTCAAGTGCCATTACCGAACGAATTTACTTCCTTAAGAAATAATGTCACGTAGGTTAGTCTATTTCAGACCCCCAAAAATAAACTTGCAACAGCACTTACGAAAATACACTTACATAAATGTTTGAGTTTGGAGATGCACGAAAACCGAGGGACCACTGTACAGTGGTACCCCGGTTTACGATGGTCTCCAAACTCACCCTTTTATGCAAGTTTATTTTTTTAAATGCTTTTGTAAGTGTATTTTTGGGGGTCTAAAAGGACTAGTCTATTTTACATTATTCCTTATGGGGATAAATTCGTTTGGTAATGGCACTTGAACAGCATTCTGGAACGAAAAAATATCGTTAACCGGGGTACCACTGTATATATACTGTCAAACTTTTCTTAATTGCTGTTCAAATAGCTTTTTATCAAAAGCTATTAATACTGTTACACAAATTCTACACACTTTTCTTTGTAAGGGACATCAACACAAAGTTGTCTCAAACGGTTTTGAAAATGTATTTAATGCACTATCAGCTGAATCTACAGGCCAAACCATTAAAATTCTCATAGTAGTAGTACTGTAATTAGATATTTGATATCCTTGGGTTGAAATGGCAACATGGTAAATAAAACAAACATTCAAAGTGATACAATAATAAGGCTATGATGCACTAAGAACAAAACTATCTTGGAATACATGTTAGATAGTGATAATATGCTAGATAATATTGTATACAATACTGTGTTGGCAAGTCAAACCTCCATGATTTCAGGCCATATTCTAGATTAAAACAAAATTATGAATGGTTTGTACGTGTTGTAAGTTGTATCCATCATTGAGGGGTGTGGATCAAATTTCTCTAGGATACATTTGAGTTAAATTTGTTATAAGCCTAATATTCTTTTAGAAATTCTTAAAATATAGGTTTTTCAAAACTCATGGCTAAACTAGCTGACTAAATTATACTATATGTATATGACATCTGTCTTCATACAATAAAACATCTAATCAAATCTGCTTTGCAAAAGTAAATTTTTTTAAATTACTGTAAACTAAAGTTAAAAATACCATAGCTGGAACAATTCAAACGTAACCAAAATGGACTCCTATACCAGCCTTCAGGGAGGGGTGAATCTTTTTCGAGTGATTAGGAAAGGAAGATTGAAAAATTATGGAATAAATGTTTTCTTACCAAAAAATAGTGCATCATTCTGGCAACATTTTGGTGTAAACAGCTTGTTTATCATATTTCTAAGAATAGTTTTCCTTAAATGTAATTTTTTTGTTCTTGCTTTCATAAATAATACAATGTGTTTTTTTTCCCCTCCCAAAATTATGATTTTTATGATTGTTTCATTCAAAATACACTACATAGCAACATCTCTGATGCCTCCATTCAAGTGCAGGAACTAATGCTAGCTCAGTCGCCTCTGGGGTGTCAACACGCTGAGATTTAGCGCGCCGTATCAGAGTTTTACAGAAAAAAATATATTAATAACTCAAGAAATAAATTGACATTGTGAGCCATTTTTTGCAAAGTATTAATAGGATTGTCATGATTTTTGCACACATTGAGTAATGATGACTCTACAACCACCCATGGAGGATTTCCGATATCTTCTACAGCTTTGTTTTTATTGATTTCCCCCCCCCCAAAAAAAAAAAAAAATCACTAACTTCAACATTTTTTATAATGGAATCTACTGACATTTTTGCTAAAATGTATTGGGTCAACAATTATATAGCCTATCTTTCATCTGATGTTAACTAGAGCATTATACATTTTCCCAATTTTGTAGAAATTGGAAAGTTTTGTGATCTAACTTAAAAGCAAAAAGTCATAAAGACAGTGTATAGGTTTTTAAAAGCTGTATAAATCACTGAAAATCTCATTGAAATTAGACAAAAAAAAAAAAAAGTGTGAATTTGTTCGCCCCTCCCTTCAAGTGTGGTTTTGGTGAAAAGCCGGTTACTGAACTCTGGTGAGGTGTGTGGCAAAGGTGTCCACCTAGTCTATTTGGGGCTTGGCAAAGGTGTCCACCTAGTCTATTTGGGAACATTTAGTTTTTATTTACAAAGGGAATTCTGTTCTCTTTTGTTTTACAGCCCAACTTTGGGCAATATCTCTTTTCTATACATTGGGAAACAGGACTTTATACAGCATAAGATGTTAGTGGCCTTTATAAACCCACAAGACTGACTGAAATATTTTAAATTACTTTGCAATTACATCTCAATTGTGATTGTCACTGAATAACTTGAGTACTGATGAGATTTACAGATTCTAGGTTAATCTCCAAAGCCTTCTGAAATTTACACAAATCTTTGGCTTATCAATTTACAATAAATCTGCTGATTCTTCCTAACTTTGGGAAATTAAAAAATTATGTAATGAAATTTTTTGATCTAATTAAGATATACTTACTACATTTAAGGCTCAAAGGGCAACTTTTTTTGTTCCCAAAACTGCCATTATAATAAGGAAAGCTGTCAAATTACAAAAGGACTGCAATGTTTTCTTTATATTTCTAAGTAATTCACACAACACTGTTTAACAAATTGACAACTTGCATAATAATAATATTAAATTAATAATTTGGTTTTTATAATTATAGAAAACTTTACACAAATATATATCCCACTTGGAAATCTGTACATTCATTGGTATTTTATTTTGCTTATTATTTCCTGCAAAATTTTAAAATTAGTCAATAATACATTGTAATTAAGTAGTTAATTTATTTGGCAAGAAATTTGGAGCTCCAAGAACTGGAGCTGTAGTGTCTGGGAAGTTTTCTGAACCCTCCAAAGACATTACTGAACCATCCTGACAAACGTCAACAGGGTATCGCATCAAATGTCCCTCAATTTTACAAGGCTCGTCAGCTGCATAGGCACTCCAGTTACTATCTGATACTTCATTTATTGCTCTCATACATTCAATTGAACCTGGATTTAAGAAAGTTTCATCAAAACTTCCAAGGTGTTCTGCCCAGAGTGCCATTCTGAATTTAGAAACAGATCCTTGTGGCTGACCACTAACTTCTCTTGTGTGAAGTGGCTGAAAGCATCCCACTGCTATTTCAGAATCTCTAGTTCCACCCATGCTTCGCTGATTGATGTTTGCAGAGCCAACAATGATGTAATCATCATCGACAATCATCATTTTTGAGTGGACATAAATCATAAGTCTTGCATTATCTCTTAGTTTGGCAGCTGGAGTGTCTGGCTCTGGTGGAGAGAGATCCTGTGGAATTTCGTCTGGACATTCACCTTTTGCTAGACAGAAGAATGAGAGGTAGTCTCTTGGATGGGTATCAAGCTCATTAGCTTCAATAGCCTGAGCAATAGTGCGATACATCATCTGCATGGTGCGATGCTGCCAATGGAGAATTTCTTGAACAGGACCACTTGTTGGATCTCCTTCAGGAAACATGGGTACAATGACATAAGCTGCCATATATTTTCCTTCATTTATCTTTTCCACAATACGCTGAGTAATTTCCAATGGAATTAAGTGGTAGGCCTTGGTATTCTGTTCCTCATCCCAGTTATATGCTGATCCAAGAAAATACTGATTTTCAATGTAAAGGAAGCTATCTGCACGTCTTATTTGATGAATATATGCCCTATGTATACTATCATCAACATATTTACCTTTTCTCTTTGGAATGGTTGAAAATCTATCAAATTTAAAAAGAGCAGAGTCTGACGTGATGGACCTGAATATCTGAGTACTCCACATTTCACTTTCCTCACATGTCACTGGTTCTAATGAAAACTCTTTTCTTGAAATAGGAAGAAGTCGAGATTCTCTATCATGGACCTGCTTCCTCCATCGTTCAGTAAAGTTTGCAAGAACATCCAAGGCTACAGGTCCCTCGAGACGACAGTGAATATCATGCCAAGGTTCACGAGGGCCAACCTCACAAGTGGTTGTTGCAACGCCATTATAGAAATCCCCTTGATGAAAGGTCTGTAGCGTTTTGAAAAGTTCATGCTCTGGAGTATCATAGCGACCATCAGTAATATCAAGGCCTCCAATAAAGGCTTGAATTCTTGGAAGTTCTTCTTCATCTGCAGGAGGGCAATCAACAATAACTGTTTTCTGGTGATGGGTGTAACAGGTCTGCGAAAACTGGTTTTGAAAGAAAGAAGCCATTCCTTCCAAGGACCGTACTCTAGGGACTACAGCTACCTCAACATCAGAATCTTGAAAATATAACCGTGTTTCTTCATCATGAGTACCCATAAATCCAACAGTCAAATCAGTGCTCATCTTCTCATTCCATATCATAACCAGTACACGCACACCCTCGTCTGCTTTTCTTTTCAGTAGTTCACCAAATGATTCTCCTTTGCCTTCTTCACAGTCACAGTCATCCCTGACTAGGACAGTAGCTGTGTACACACTCCACCCAGTAACATAAATAAATCTTTGAGCACTATTCACTGCCTTATACAAATCAATCCAAGCACAGGGGGCATTGAAAACTTCCCCATCGACTGTTGGGATGCCCTCATATATGGAGAGAGGTGGACAATGTGCATCCTGATACAGAGTAACCTTGCAGCCTTCTCTTAATGGGAAGTAACAATCGGGAACCTCAAATGTTGCCTCGATCATATCTTTAGGGACGTAATTCATCTTCAGATTAATACGGCCATCACAGCCTGACAGTGGGTACCATCCTTGCAGGGTCTCACCGTCCATAAGGTCTTCCGGCCTGATGCTGACTTCACCCAATACTCCAGCATCAAAATGGTCCTTATCCAAAACCTGAATTTGCAATTCATCAGCAAGGTGGCATACAGGAATTCTATGAGATTCCTGCCACTTAGGTGACAAGTCATTGTTAATAACAGCTGTCTTGCAAAGGACACAAGGTCCTATTTTAACCTGAGCAAAAGCATCTGAAGTGTCTTTGGGATCAATATTGAAGAATGCAGTGTCACAATCTGGCAAATTATCTGCTTCTATGAGATCAACATAGAGATATCCCCTTAACATTGCCATTTTGATAGAGCCAGGATAATACTGATGGTTTCTGTGTCCTTACAGTAGTAGTGAGGAAGTCCAAATCGTATACTAAATATACACAAGCATGCAGGCAGCTAGGATGATGGGCACTTCACTATTAAGGCATTAGTAATTCACATTTACCAACACCTACTGTCTGCAGTGACACCTGTGGAAAAATAACCAGAATTAATGATATAAATTAGGTTACTAACTTCAAAAAATGTAAATACAAAAAAAAAAAAAATAGTATTAATCACAATCAATTTTACTTTAATTATTTTATGCTAACACTGCCCACTAGAAGACAAGGAAATTACAGGTACACTACAATGTCCCAAAGATCAGACCTAGGCAGGTATTCTGTAGCCATTCTCCTGTGTAAGACTGAAGATTTTTTTTTATTAAAGTACCTGTACCCTAGATGTCAATGATAAAAACAAAAAAGCAAGGTGAATTATAGGTGCAATTTTTCATAATTAACATTTCCAAGAAATCTGACAGTAATTTAATTTATATACAAATCTGTATTAAGAGAATAGCAATAAACCATTGATACTTACATATTTACAGGATTTATATCATTTAAGTTTAAGACAGAAGACTATAGAATTTTCCAAAATAGCTTCCCAGCCTTACATACATTTAATGTAGTACTGTATGTACTATATTAAAACCATTCTTAAATTGATTAAAATATTAAGCAAGCTTGCTCAAAATACAGTATACTATGCAAGGTATTTATGCGAGTACTTTAAGAATACATACAGTAAAACCTCTCATTAACGGACTTATCAAATAACCGATTTCAGCAATTTCAGACAAAAAAGTTGGCTTGACAAATGCTGTAATTATTGGATAAAAATGGACAAAAGTCTGACTTTTGCATTTTATCCATAGTGATAAAGTGTCCAGGTGTCTTCTGAAGTATTGGGCCAAATGCCCTAATTTCATCATATGTCCAGTACAGGCCACTGTGGCCATGTCCAGGACTTTTTTTTTTTTACATTGTTTCCCGAGCCATGGGCCACCCACACCAATACGTACAGTGGACCCCCGGTTTTCGTGATTTTTTCGTTCCAGAATGCTGTTCAAGTGCCATTACCAAACAAATTTATCCCCATAAGGAATAATGTAAAGTAGACTAGTCCTTTTAGACCCCCAAAAATACACTTACAAAAGCATTTAAAAAAATACACTTGCATAAAAGGGCGAGTTTGGAGCAGGTCGAACACCGGGGTCCACTGTATATTGTTTGTGCTCACTCATGTACACACTTATCATTCAGTCAAATTTTTTGTGGCTGTAGAGTAATTTCTGTCACTTAATGTTAATAAAGTAAAGTACCATTACTGTATTTTATGGGGAACAAGATGCTCCAGTGTCAAGGATCCCCTCCCCCTCTTTCCCCCAATTCTGATTGGTTAAATTTTGGAAAAAAAAAAAAATTAACGGTACTTCAGTCACCAAGACACTGGGTAAATTTTAAAGACTTTCGGGAAAAATAGTCTTTGATGCCATAAAATACAGTAACAATGCCTTCTAAAGCAAGTGGTGGTGCCAAGAGAAAACATGGTTTTCAGAAATTAACATCTACTCAACCATCTACTTTTCATCCATCTAAATTATTTTCATCAGTAGATCTTTACAACTCTGACCCAATAAAAAATATTCTGAGTCACACTACCAACCACAGCAGCTAACAGCTCATCTCTCCACCACGAAAAGGCAAGAAAAATTACTGTAAATTACAGAGTACTGTAATATTACTATACAGTACACTATTGTACTGAAGTAGTAGTTCAGGTTACAATGCCTGTATTCTTATGTCTAGTTGTCTTCTGAATCAGTGGACCAAGTCCACTACTTCAGAAGACAACCAAACAATCATGAAATATTAAATTTCAAAATTTGACAGCTGCGGACAATCAGCATTATCGTACACACCCTTCCCCAATTAGTCCGTTAATGAGAGGTTTTACTCTATTCAGCTACATTTATTGCATTTAATGTTTCAAAGAAATGGTATCTTGTAATACATACAGTTTCATTGAATGCCAATACAGGAGGGCCTCGCTGTACAGAGTTTTGCCAATGCAACAGTTTTCAATTATACTGTACCCATTTATTTATTTAGACTTACTATAAATATATTAACCACTCACTATAAGCTAAGGATGGAAATACTTTAAAGTAATGTGTGTACTGTATATGCATTTTTTAGGCCTAGCTCTATTGCTCACTTAATATATGATAGTGTAAACATTTTATCAGGATTTTATATGAATTTGAAAGAAAAAGAGGCTATGTTTTACTTTACAGCAGAAGCCTGGAACCTAACCTAGAAATAGAATAATTTAAACAAAATATAAGTATACTGTACAATAAGGGTTTATCTTGGACATGCAAGGGAACCAATAAGCCAAGATGAACTGCAAAAAATTAAGATGCTAAAAGTGGCAGATAATGAATGAAACAGCTAAAATTAATCCAGATCTACCAAAATGGTAATAGTGTCCAGACTACGTACTTTGGTTCATGTTCTGAAAGGGTTAGAATCTAAACACAGGGCAAGCAACTAAAATATTTAATTCCCACGCAAGGACAATAAATGCATGAATTAAGAGCTGAAGAGTACAAATTAATGAAGCTGCAGAAAGAAAAGTAGTTTTGTATTTTATCTTGGGCTCAAGTTACAGAACTGAAAATGTAAAACAAGCTAATTAATGTTCCAGTCTTATCTCAAAAGTCCCTGATATTTTGCTACTGCCAAAAATTTATCTTGTATAAATTTATTGAAGTTATCCAAATGCACTAATCTTATCTAAATTTGCATCATAAGTAAAGATTTTGGTGGGATTTTTAACCCAGAGGATTAGCCACCCAAGATAACCTAAGTCAGTGCATCATTGAGGACTCATTTCCATTGTGGTCCTTCAATCTTGTCCCCCAAGATGCGACCCACACCAGTCGGCTAACACCCAGGTACCTACTTACTAGGTGAAAGGGGACAGCAGGTTTAAGGAAACACCCAATGCTTCCACCCTCGCCGGGGATTAAACTATGAACACTCAGCGAGAGGCGAAAGCGTTGCCTACCAGGCCACTGGACACTCATATTTTAACAAGTCACTGAGCTTGTTGCCTGTATAACTCATTCACAGTGACTGGAGCATAGCTAAAAATGTTGAGGCACAGTCTTCAAATATGAGGTCCAGATACAAATTAACCAGGTCTCTGGACGCCATTACGTACTCTTGATCCATGAAAATCAGATGCTATTCTTTTCCTCAGACCAAACAATTTCCTCCCATTTTCTATGCACTATAACAATCATGGACTTCGTGCTTCTCAATAACTATAATAATGGACTCATTATTCAGGTATTAATACATACAGCACAAACATTCTAATAATGGCTTGAGGATACACAACACACACATTACAGGTCACATAATACTGAGCCTATTTCCTTACACCTGCCTGCTGCCCCTGTTCACCTAGCAGTAAGTAGGTACCAGGGTTAGTCAGCTATTGAGGGTCATCCTGAGAAACAAGATTGAAGAACCCCAATCAAAATCACAGTTCCCAATGACTGACTATATTGGGTTAATTTAATGAGGTACAAGTACATAAATACAGTTACACAAATTATCATACATATAGTAACAAACAGTGGACCCCCGACTTTCGGTCGGTCAAAGTATCGGTCAATTCGAATTTCGATTACTTTTTTCGGTCAAATTTCCCCCCGCCAACCGGTCATTCCCCCAACAATCAGTCCGTACCAGACCTGTCCGCCTGCCCCGTGCTTGCGCGCCGCGCAGGCGTCATGAGCCCAGTCTAGCTTTGTTTACCATTGAGAGAACATATGCCAGCACGCTCATTCAAACATTTCACAATAAATTTATTGTGTTTATTGGTGGTTTAGTGATTGTCACTGTGAACTAAGTCACCATGGGTCCAAAGAAGCTGTGGTAAAGAAAGTGAGGAACACCATTGAACTGAAGGAGATAGTAGAAAAATATGATAGTGGCGTATGTGTGAGTGTGCTTGCCAGGATGTACAACAAAAACCAATCTACTATCACCTCTATCCTGGCAAAGAGAAAAGAAATCAAGGAAGCTAATGTTGCAAAAGGTGTTGACATGTTTGCCAAAAATAGATCGAAAACAGTGGACGAGGTTGAGAAGTTGGCGGTGTGGATCAATGAAAAACAGATAGTGCAGACATTTGTTGAAAAACACCACCCTGAGCAAGCTCAAACAAGCCACATCTACAACTTGTTCAATGACAAAACCTTGTCCCACTTCAGGAAAATGTTAAAGAGGCACCAGAAACAGAGGACTCTTTTTTTAAGAGTTATTTTTCTAGACAGGGGTCTAGTGACTCAAGACCAGGCCGCGGGGGCGTTGACCCCTGGAATTCTCTCCAGGTAGACTCCAGGTCCTAGTGGGATTAAAAGCCAAAGAAGGGAAGTAACCCCAGAGAGGGACTTGTTACCTGAAGTCTTATGGAGGGGGATTCCCCTTCCAAACACTAACCCCTCCCCCTGTCCTCCTCCCTATCTTCCAGATGCCAGCAACTCTCTTCAATAAAGGTAAGTAAATGTTATGTTTAATTATAAATTTATTACTTTATAATTGCTTTGTATATATAAAACTATAGTTAATCTTCACAAAATTAATTTTTTTGTGAATATTTTTTTGGTGTCTGGAACAGATTAATTGTATTTACATTATTTCTTATGGGAAATAAGGGTTCGACTTTCGAACAATTCGAGTTAAGGTCTAGCTCCTGGAACGGATTATGACCGAAAATAGGAGATCCACTGTAGTAGTATATGTAAATTACCTATGATAACCTAAAAATATCCGACTGAATTGTTTCCATTGGGGTCCTTGGGTGGCCAACCCTCTGCGTTAAAAATCCTAACAAAATCTTATCTTAATGTGACTAATTTCCATTGGGTATAAGGACATAAAATGAGCACTATGGGTAGCTTTAATAGAGAGAAATATGCATGAAGGAATGGTTGAAGCGAGAAAGTCCTGCCTAAAATGGGACAGTAGGCCTACTGTAAGTTTATTTAGGTACAGGTGCACATAGGTAAGGGATAAATCCATAAGGGATTATACATGGAAATAAATAAAACTTTTTTTGGGGTTATCCTAGGTAATTTACACTATGTATGATAATTGTACCTATAACTAAATATACTTATAGCACCTGAAAGAATGGGAGGCAAGCAGGCTTGATCCTAGAAACAGGAAGTTAGGTCCAATTCCTTGGATCGAGAGCCCCTCACCAGGATAAATTACCATGGGGAGCGCTAAACCCGTTGGGATTACACAGTGCCTGTGGGGGGGGGGAATAGAAGGCATTCAGGGAATTGGATAAAGAGCCCCTGACCAGCATCAAGGAGCCTCCCTTGAGGGCACTTGCATGAAGGCACCTCAGTATGAGGTTCCTGGTAATTACAGTGCTACAAGAGTATTGGGCGGTGGTCAACCTTGATGGAAATAAAGTCGCTTCGTCTGACTTTTTTTTAGGGGTTATCCTTGGTAATTTACATTTATGTTACTCTGTATAATAATCTTAATCACCTAAAAAAAATTGTGTAACTGTATTTGTGTATCTGTACCTAAATAAACTTAGGGCACCACTCGATACATACAGGGACCACAAAAGAAAAAAAAAAGGTCACTTTTCTGACTTTTTTGGGGGGAGGGGGGCGGTTATCCTAGGTAATTTACACGTTAATAGGTACATGTATAATAATTATACTCAAGTGTACCTAAATAACTTACACACTGTAAGATGGAACAAGAGAACACTCAAGACCACTACACAGACTAGAACAGCTGTTCACAGACAACAAACAGCACCCACCACAATAAAATGGTGAAAGAGAACAATAACTAGGTTTACCCAGGTGAGGCGGAGAGATGTCAGAAGTGACGTGTATGAGAGAGAGTGTATACTTCAGAGTGAAGTCTTCCCTCACACTGATCATTGCCACCCCTGACAACCTCCTCAACACATGACAACACTCATCCCTTCACTCACGATTTACATAGTTTACATAAATTTAATAATAATCTTTCTTTTTGTGAATTTACAAGAGTAATCTCATGGTTGTTATGTTGTTATCAGTCGGCGACATCTAATGGATTTAATTTATTTTCAGGAACTGTAGTAATAAGCCACTTACTTATTTAAGCTGCCATGGTATAAAATGTCACTCTTGTATTATATCTATGATGAATGTATATAATATTGTATATTTTCCTTTTCATTTATAATGACAATCTCCTTATTGTGTGCTATAATACTTCTGTACACGGCTTAAATTAAGTAAGTTTAAAAGGTTTAAATACAATCAACTGAATGACAGCCTTTTATATAAAAGCTACAAATCAACTAGTAAAAAAAAAAACTAATTTCTTAACCTTAGATTAAGATGAAACTTTCAGTGTGTATATATTGAGAGCTATACACCTTTCTGTGTATATACTCTGTGATAAAAAGTGTAATGATCAAGAATTCAATGCGATGATCATTAGTCATCTCTTGTGTTTTTCCAGAAAATATATGACTAGGAATTCTCAGAGAAGTTTATAGCATTAGAATCTTAGAATACAGCCGCTATAACAATAAATGTAGAAATGTAAATCTGTAGAGGAATGACCCTTTATAAATACTGTGGGGAATTGTGAGAGATAAGTCTATCTGGGACACCGCCACTAGCAATAAACAAACTCCCAGGGAGATGACCGACTCGTATAATTTTTACCGCAGTCATTCCCTTTAAGGTATGTGAGAACTTTACCCGCTCCTGGCCGCACCGAGGGGGTACCTTCAATATTCTCGTTAGCCCACTGCACTCTGGACCAGTATAAATAAATCTGAGAAGATCATTTATTATAGTTATGTTATATTAAATTTAAGTGGACTGTATTGGTTATTAAACAACTGATCACCCAGAAGAGGTAGAGAACACAGTTAAATTAACATGACCAACACTCACCTAATTAACAGCATCATAGCGGTGTATCGTAGCTCGTTGACCTAGCTAAAGTACATCTACTGTGCGGAACAATATCATTGGCCAATAACAAAGTAGACAGCAGAGTACTTAGCTTTAGATGAGGGAGTCGTTCCGTTGTTGACGTCCTCCTGCGATCTGATTCGATCGCGATGGTATTAGCTGTCTCGTCGAGTCAAGGAAGGTTAATTTCCGTGCACTCTTATACGCCCACGAGACCGAGCGTTAGTTAACATGTGGTTGGTCGAGGTAGCGAATCAGATCCTCTCACTAATCTGACCTTTTGTACTGTTTATATGTATAACTTTACATATTACATATATCCCGGCTTAATGCCCCACTAGTTTATACACATTCACAGTCTCGATACTTGAGTAGATAACTTGCGATATGTTAGCTCATTTCAACC